>JAOTOL010001616.1:1445000-1735000 GCA_034440575.1 Imbricaverruca yamaguchii
AGATATGCTAGAATTGCGGACCTTGGAGTATAAGTTGTCTCTAGATAACGTGCATACTCAGCACTTTATACGAATCTGAGCTGATGCTAGGCCTCCTATATTTTGCTAGTTGCTGCCACATGATAGGATTGTACCATATATTACGTCATTAAATTACTTGCAATTTTATTCCGTTCCGCTGAGCAAATGCGGCGAAATGAATTCCATAATTATTTCTCTTGTTCCGATATTTCCCGGCGAGAGAGTAATGCTGACGTTCCGCTGAGTTATAATGCATCTCATGTCCTTGTATCAATTGCATTGCAAAATTGCGTCGAGTTCACATAACTCAGGTCGGGCTTTTGGAACCACGCGCATGGGCTCAAAAATCGTGTCGGAACCACGAGAATCCTGCACAGGAGCCCATAATAATTTCGCTGTGGCCCAAAATATTTGGTCGTGGGCCCCATAAAAACACACCGCAGAAATAGCTATACAACTCGAAGATGAAAAAGTACCGGAGAACTTCGAGCCTCACTGCCTCCCGCAAATTTCAGCAGGGCCTTAGCATTGGCTGGATCCCTAAATGAAACACCATGAGCCATAAAATAACATGTAGGTGGTACCCCAAGGACCACTCGCCCCAAAGACATCATCCAGAGTGAGTGAAATGGGAAATTTACACTTTCTAAGTGACATATGCAGGTGTACCTTCCAGCCTTCAGGGTGCGAGCTGACTCTTATTGATGGGTGCCAGAAGAAAAACTTTCGAGCCGGGGGGGGGGATGAAGCGGATGAAATCCGGTGACTTTGAAACGATGGTGGTAGATTAGGTTCACTCGACGAGTGGACCTAAAGGTATGCCATGAATCCAGTAGTTTAGGTCATGAACTAAGCATTTAGTAATCGTATTGGGGAGGGAGAACACGTTCAGAAAATATTGAACGAAATTCAGGGACTTATATAACTGGGGGTAGGTGGGCTCACTACAAATACGCTTTCCTCCTTGACCCAAATCTTTAGTACGCTACTGCCTACGAATGTGTAAGGAACCACTGAGGCAAACAATCGATATCCTACAACAATGCTTGCACATGTGAAGCAATATTTCTACATGATGGTGATAATTATTATGATAAGAACCCTCGCACGTCGGTGGCACCACAGGATTTTGATCAAAATCAAGGGATTTTCTGCGCTCGACGAAGCGCGACGAGAACCGGTGTGATGAGCAAAAGAATGCGATTCCCGGTGGCGATAGACGGATAGGTTTCGAGTGGGCGTGAGATCTCTGGCCATGGCGGGCGGAGACTGGACAAGTGGACGGGTCTTCCAATCACGAGTAACGACATTTATACTACCTCCGCGGCCCGACCGGGGATGGCTGTAATATCAGGACTGCTGAACACACCCTTCCTGCCTCTCCGCACACTGTTGATACGCCAGTCGGAATCACTGACGAAAATTGATTATATTGTTTATCATTGCCACTAAAATGAGCCTTACAGATCCGAATTCCGAGGACCAGTGCAACTCGTAGCGAAAGATTGAGATTATGTATACATGCAATCTTCGAAGTCAGTATGCGGAGAGGCACCGTACCTCAAACATTTGGACGCTTTGCGTTGATGCGCTTTTGCATGTAATCACACCTATTTCATCGACATGCGAATCAGCAAAGCATGACGGGGAGGAATTACCATCCTCTGATGCCTAATATATATATATATATATATATATATATATATATATATATATATATATATATATATATATATATATATATATATATATATATATATATATATTATATATATATATATATATATATATATATATATATATATATATATGTATGCATATAATAGATAGGATTGAAGGACAAATTGTCAGAAAGCAGTGTAATGGGAGCACAACTTTATTTGCAACTTTTCGGCTTACGTCATTCTCCAGCTCTCGACGATTTTTAGGCATGGGAATGGTGAGCAATTGTCTTCCCCTCACCTTCAAAAACAGGTCACGGGACATCAATCATACAGCACTTCGCAAGCGTGGACACCGAATGAACTAAATAGTGGAAAACAGTAAACTGGAAACGACCAAATACATTCAACAGTGATGGTTAGCCTATCCTTTTCAAACATGTTCCACAACCAGTCCCGCTACAACACTTGCAATTTTTGAAACTAGCAGAAAACCCATCGATATTCTGAAGTGCGGCAAAATATTCGGATTCTGCCGTCTTCCGACACTCCTTCCCATGTCCACCATTAACAACAGATGATATTTCGAATTTGGGAAATCTCCTTCTTCATCGGCATACGCCACCACAGCTTTGGAATGTTTACAGTATCTGAGGTCTGCACGATTATTATTCTACCCACTATTCCCGGCCCCTTTTTCCCATAGTAACTTTTTTCAGCATCGTACTGCGCCCAAAAATTTGTAGTTCATGCTTTTTTAGATCACGTTGCGGACCACATTCTTGAATATGTCTCTATTCGTATCCCTGTTGGGAGACTAATGTTAATTTTGTCTTTTGTGACACCTGAGATGGCGACTGCTCCCTGTTATTCCCGTACTGATATGCACATTTTTGTCAAAACTCGTACCTTTTGCTTTTTCATGCACATCACCTTTTCAGCTTTTTGCACATCTTCACTATCAGACCCTCTGGATATCTCAAGAACTGGAAAAACTCCTTGATGAAAGACAATTCTTCTTCGAAGCACTCAAGACGGCAGATTATATCAGCCCATAAGAAAAAAAACCTTAGGAGCCACTGTTTTTGTTTCATGATCGTGACCCGATAAGTACAACAAATTATCGTTTCTGTTAGGGAGATTTCGGTACACAGAAAATGTGCATGTTTTGTCGTAGCGTTTAATTAGTGTGTCCATGAAAGGAATTTCGACCTCATTATCATTCTTTTTCCATTTCTAGCATTAATTTAATCCATGAGCCCATGGTGAGGCCCCTGATTGGACGATATTCTCCCCCTCCATAAAATAGTAGAACTCGAAATTCCACACCTGGACGCACGAGCTGTATTAAATGACTCTTGTGAACTGGAAGCTCCAAATTATTTAACTTGTGTAAGGCCCTAGAAACCGCTATCATGGCTCCCCAACAGGCACATTCATGAACAAGGATTTCGCCAGATATTTGCTGGTGAAGTCTACCTCTAGGATTCGACCTAGTATTACATATTCTATCTCTAGGATTCGACTGTATTCCTAACGTGCCTATCACTTATCTGCCCTAGCATTTCTGCCAAAAGTTTTTTTTTTCTCGCCAGCTTATGTGGAGCACCTCCTATGCCTAAACAATTGGACGCGTGGGTACCCGAGATTTGTGAGTTTTTAGCAGACCTGTCATGGTAGGCATCATTCGAGACTCTTCTATTAGGTGTAGGAGTCCTTTCCCTTCCACGGATTTTCGCGGGATCGAGCGAGCTTTCTTCTGAAATTGAACACTCTCTTTACGACAACTGAAAGTACGACGAACTACGAAATTAAGTTACTAAATTAAGCTAAACACAGAATGATCAATGTAACTACACCGTGGTAGAATAGTTGAGGCATATTAGATAATATAAGAGAAAAGCATTATAGGAGAAAACGCAACCTATGAAATGTAGAAATCCATCACACACAATTCAATTAGGGATGGGTTACAACGGGATTAAATTGGATATGGGTCATAGATTTGTAGGATGTCTGAAATCTTCGTTACGCCTTCACTGACTTCCGTGTTAAGACACTTTCTCATATTTCATCTGGTAGGTTATATCTTAACTGCCTCAAGTGATCTAAAATGGTGAAAAGTCATTAATTAGTGTGCGTTTAGCGCAATTACGTTACGGATATTCGTCCATCTGGCAAATCTTGAATTGCAATAATTAATTTCTTGGCTCTGTACCTAGTTGCATGAGCTGGAAGTGACTCAATGGGCCCAACATCGATATCAATGTTAATTCTAGAGCCATCTTCATGACAATCGGTGTAGTACTTGTGGAGATCGTCCATCTGGAAATTTTTGTTGTGATTGCAGCGTTTCAATACCACTTTTGAATACAATTGAAAGGAAATATTCACAACGGTTATAGGTCAAAACCACTACATAACCTAAAAGAAATCTATTAGTGCACCTTTCATGGACATCCAGTTGGTAATTACTGATATCATCCATCGGATAAAAAGTGGGCATTATAGACCCTCTCTTCCTCAAGCTACCGACTATATACAAGCATGGGAATACTTAGCACTCGTCGAGGCATACCTCATTCAGCACTTCGCACGGGTTGACACCGCTAACTGCTTCCTTTATAGCCACACAGCCGTGAAGTTCCACGTACTAGGGAGGGGGAGGGGGTGCCGGTGTGAAGCTCCGCCTACTGTGCCAGTTTGGGTTTTGTCATGGGAACTGTTCGAACATCGTCGCTGTCATGGTCCAACGCTGTCGAATGTTCGACCACTTGCATGACGGAACCGACGCTGGGAAGTCAATCGGCTCCTCCACGACAGTCCGTCTGGCGCGTAAGTACATGGTGCACGTCCGGTCAGCGACAGTCGCCCGCGAGACTTACAAACGAAGCATTACATACGGCACATTTTAGCGTGTCGTATGTCATCGAGGTACCTTTCAGGTGCCCATGCCGAAGTTGAGGAAACTGGTGACATATTTGAATGGGATGGTCATTGGTGCCAGGATGGAAGTCTTGCTACGTGCCTAAGAGAGTAGTAGGTGACATATTTGAATGTTCGCCGCAATAATTGCGATTGATGTTGATATTGAACTAACGTTGAGTATAAATTAACCAAGCCATCTAAAACATGAGGGTGGGTGCTTTAGAAAACCCCCGAGATATCTTTTCCCGCCGGATCTGATGTGTTGGGATATTTTCTGAGCCTTCGTGACTTCTCCGAACACTAACTGTTGACATAATTAGGTCATGAACAGCCGTGGACGACTCCGGAAGAAATGGAGGGCATAGTGACAACTCTCTTGCAGCTACATAACACAGTATTCCACGGTTAGGCTATGCTGCATGCGACACAGTTGCACCTTCCCACCTCCGTTACTGAGGGCTTGGGACCACACTCGCATCATTATTGTCATCGGTTTGGATGAAAAGAAACAACAGCAAGTGTCTTCCACATGCAAGTTAATACGCTGATCAGGTGTGCTGTTCCACTGGTCTGATGATTGCATGCACAGGATATGCTTCATGTAGTCATCACTTAGCAATGCTGTTGACCGTCGGTTGTTCTATATTTGGTAACCAATGTACCTGTCAATGTACGTCAGCAAACGTGCGTAAGCGCAGATGTACGTATGGGAATTGTACGTAAGCGCATATGGACGTATGGTTAAAGTACGTAAGCTAAAATGTACGTAGGGAAAATTTACGTTTGCGCAAAAGTACGTATGCGCAAGTGTACGTAAGCGCAAATGTGGGTAAGCGCAAAGGTATGTGAGCGCAAGTGTACGTAAGGGCATAAGTACGTATGAGCAACTGTACGTATAGCAATTGCGTGTAAGTGCAGATGTACGTATGCCAAATTTACTTCAGCGCAAATTTACGCATCGCAAATGTACATCAGAAAAATACGTACGCATGGCATATGCACCTAACCAAATAAGCTTAAAAGCAAAGGGACTTATGTCTAAAAATACATACATTGGCTCATACCTATATTTGCTCTTGCACACTTACATTTACGTAAAGTTTGTTGTTCTGAGATATATTTGCGCTTGCGTATTTTTCGCTTAACCTTTCCTGCGTACACGTGTATTTCCGCATGCATACATTTACGCTTATGTACAACTAATCATATTCACTTTGGCGCTTGGGTACATTTGCGTATACGCACTTTCGCGCGTACGTACTTTTCCGCCCACGTATATTTTCGCTTACGTATAATTGCCCATACGTACTCTTGCGCTTACGTACATTTGTGCATACGTATATTTACGCTTACGTATATTTGTGATACGTACATCCGCTGTTACATACGTAAGCCGGACGTGCACCTGCGCTTACACCTAAAATTGCCTACATATATCTGCGCTTACGTACAATTTCCATACGTACGTCTGTGCTTACGTACATTTGTCCCGTTACTGCGAATGTACGTATGGCATATGTATCTAATGAAATGTACGTAACCCAAAAGCTACGCATGCGTAAATTGACGTACCTTTGCGCATACGTACAATTTAACATTCGTACATTAGCGCATACGTACTTTTGCGCATACATACACTTTCGATTACGTACTTTTGCGCATACGTGCATCCGCTTACGTACATTTGCTGACGTACATCTGCCATGGGTATATTTGTCATTACGTACATTTGTGCTAGAATCCTATATTTTCCGACAGGGATGGCTCTTGGGAAGTGGAGCAATGTTGACGTTAATCTATGTTTGTTTTTGGAGTCATAACATGTTATCGCTAGCATGCCTCTGAATCACCCGCACCCCACCCCCAACCACACTGCTAACAACCACATCAGAGCATTGTGTAACCTGTGTGGAAAAAGTGATTAATAAGCAAATCATATTGTCCTCTCATCGAACATTCAATAATGAAGTTGGAGTACACCTAACTGGATAGGACATTGACGACTATATAGAGACTAAAACATTCCTTCTTAACGTATTTTAGGGACTATTGAGAAGCCAATTCACGTTTTCACACTAGTCTAAGGGTTTCGCTGCAAGCCATTAATATGTTACACCCTGTTATTGTCTGATATTAGGAAAGTGGCAGCGTGGAGACATTTCGACCTCGGCGTGGGCGTAGCCTGTGAAGAATGTGCAGAACTCGGCACAGTGCTGAAGTATTTTACGTATAATTCAACTCGAATTGCAACATACTTCAAACACTTCGCATCTTTATAGGTGTACAAGTAAGCTGAAATAGTTATTGGTATATTTAACCAGACGTACCCTATTTCCCAACACGATGCAACAACCTCGTCTTCGTTTTCGCCGGAGAATACATACATCTAAGAATGTGTATATATATATATATATATATATATATATATATATATATATATATATATATATATATATATATATATATATATATATATATATATATATATATATATATATATATATATATATATATATATATATATATATATATATATATATGTATATATATATGTGTAAATATATATACATACCGTTAGGTTGTTTCGCGATAGCTGCCGAATGAATGGACGCAGACAGACAACAATTTAAGTACCTGATTATATATGTATCGCATATATTGCACACATTTCAGGGTCAGGTCATCAATGATCATTGACCTGGAACGGGTGGAAAAAAATGACGTTCCCTGAATTCAAAATGTCGACTATCAGAATAGCAGTAGCGTATAATGTTTCTGCATGTCAGACACCAAAGCCGTATATCCCGCTGACCTGTATCTCCCTCTGCGTGCATGTGTGATGCTGATGCCGTATATCCCGCTGACCTGTGACTCCCTCTGCGTCCATGTCAGACAGTGAAGCCGGACCTCCGGCTGAACTTTGTCGCCCACTGCGCATCCCTCTTGATGTTCCAACGCTGTGGAATTCTGTCCTATTTGCTGTCTTTCTTTGCCTGCCGCCGCTTGCAACCTCCGTTTTTCCACCTTCGTCACTTTCAAGGGTCACTTCCTTCACTGCTGAGGTTACAAGACGTACAGACATTCTTATTTTCCATACAACTGCCAGTTTGGGAATCAATTTCACCTTGGGCAGCGGGAGAATTGGATCTATTTCACGAGTCAAATTATACGGTTTCCTATCCATCTACGAAAGTGCCACCATCGTTCTGTCCACCTGCCTGTCCACCTTCTGTGCATTAATCCCGATGAAAAAATGGCGGCTCTCTGACAGGGAAAAGATATACCCTAAGAAAACTTGAGTGCACTAACCCAGCCTACGCGCTTTAAGCATTTCGCAGCGAAAGTGGCACCACAAGAGAACAAAATTATCCTAGAAATTCGAATGGAAATTGTTCGCATGACAATTGTTATTTTGAGACTTATTCGTCGAGAGATTGTAGAGAGTTCCTAGAGAATTGCAATTGTGCGTAAAGTATAAGTTCGTAGGGAAATCGTGCGGACAACAATCGTTCGTATGACATTTGTTCGAATGACAATAGTTCGTATGACCATGCTCGTAACACTCCAATGTTTGTAGATATAGGTGGGATGGGATAAATTTCGAAGGTACAAAAGTTCGCATGGGCTGCAATATATGAAGCTCGCATGGAATAGTATATCAAGAGAAATTGTTCGCACATATAAATTTGCATATGGAAAAATTAGGATAGAGAAGAAGAGCAGCCTTCGGTTCTTTTACGACGCATTCATCCGTTAGGTTATATGGAGCCGCCAACCTTTCACGCCGATGGGTCACGGGTGGACTCGGTAAATTCCGTCGGTTGTGAGATTCGAACCCACGACCTTACGATCAAGAGTCCAACGCTAAACCAACCGAGTTCCCGCACCCCCCCCCCCCAGCCCCGCAAAACAGGTTAGGATGGCAGAGATCGCATGGAAAAGCATCGGGAGTAAAATGATCGTTAAGACAGCTTACTCTAGGGCAGAAAAGGCTGGGTTACGTTAGCGTCGGGCTAGTTAGGTTAGGTTCCATACAAACAATTTCCAAGGTTTTGCCTCCAAAAATATACAAAATGCTTAGGCAAGCTTGCATCCAAGGTACGGTTTGGCAGCAGCCTAGGCTAGGGTAGATTGGTCAGTTGGAAGCAATCCATTTCGGTACTAGCTGTTTTGCATATTTGCTCCTTCCCTTACCAGCCCTTATATGCTATGCCTTGCATGCGGTATTTTCAGTCGTTTTTTGTTATGTTCTTTGCCGCAGCATTAGCTGCACCTAATGCCACACTTAACCGCGTCACTTCCTTTGCAGGTTCATCTCTTGCCAAAATGGTGAAGTTCCTTGCACTGAGGCTACTTCTGCTAGCAACTATCGAGGCCACGATTGTGCAGAAGTCCTACAGAATAGCAGCGGTAGACAAGCAGTTCACGGGAGCCATGCTGGGAACGGCCACAGACGGTCACCCATGCCAATGCGCGGTGCGCTGTTCAACGGACGACCGCTGCATGGCGATGCAGACAACGGCACGATCGTGCACCCTCATCGGGAGCATACCGGACAGCAGTCAGGTGACTGAGGCCGTCGATACGCTCATCTATGTCGAGTCGACAGCTGGCGGGGAAACTGCTCCAGCCACCACTACAACTCCGCCTGCCACCACTACAACACCGCCAGCCACCACTACAACACCGCCAACCACCACCACTACAATACCACTAGCCACCACCACTACAAAACCGCCAGCCACCACCACTACAACACCGCCAGCCACCACCACTACAACACCGCCAGCCACCACCACTACAATACCGCCAGCCACGACCACTGCTCCCTCTACCACCTCACCAGACTACCAATGTCCTTCTGATGGTGCTGAGCGCATCGGTAACCTGTGCTACTACTTCCTGCCAGGGATCGGTTTAATGACATGGACAACGCAGGATACCGCCTGTAAAGACACGTACGGCAATTCCAGCGCCATTGCGACGTTCGTCAACGCAGCCCAATATGCCTATCTGGGACCACTGGCTGTAAACTCTAGCAACGGGTTCTGGGTGGGCGCTCGCAGGATGGCAAACGGCAGCTTCGCGATGGACCAGTCGTCTGACAACAGCTTCTGGCCATCCAAGTGGTGCATTGGTGAGCCGAATCAAGACCATAACTACACGTTCATGAACAGAGGCGGTTGTATGCTTACATTTCCCTCCCCTTATCCTACTCTGTCATATCGCATCTGTCAGGTGATGTTGTAAGCCTGCTCCTTGCACGACAGAATAATGGCGTTTTTCCCCCAAGAAATCAGGTATTCGTGGATATTCATGCCTATTTCATCATATCCTATGAGAGCGCCATGCCATTCAACGAACAAAATTGTTGTCATATGGATCGGTGATATTGTTCGTTTGATGCTTGAAGAAAGGTCGTCCTTGTCGGCACGTGAAATTGTCCAGTAGAACCGCGCGTCGCGCAAACTCGGAAAGTTCGATTATGCTGCACGTAATGTATTGTGTAGTTCAAGGCAATTAAAGGATAAAAACGAAGATGCACACACCGCCAACAGTAAGTGCTATAAGTTCTAATTTAGGGGATGAAAGGCAGATGTTCAATTTAACGAGGCGACAGACCGCGACAGATCCCCATCATTGGACTTTAGGCTCACGTCTGGCCGCTGCCGCCGACTGGGCCGTTCAGCAAGCCACCGGCCGGCTCCAGTTCATGAGTTGCCGGTCGACTGGCTTACGGGGTCACAGTATTTACAGTTACGGACCAGCATCACGATACTATGCCAGTATACATATTTTACGGTTGAAACAGTACATTTTTAGAAACTCTGTCACTTGCTCGCCCATTAGGACGATCGCAGGAGGCTCTCACATAAAGCCAACTGGCGTGAAAGAGGGGGAAATATGTTTCTGCGCGACACCTATACCTGTGATGTTAATTAATCTAGACAAGCAACACTTGCAGAGGAGGTTGCTGCAGAAGTGATCTCTTTTATCTGTAATTTTGACGTCCATATGTCAATGGGTTCATGGTGAAATGTCTAGTGTGTCACGTTTGGATTATTTTTTAGTTAATTGATTGCTTGCGCCAATTCTACAGACATAACATTAGCATTGCCCATGATGTGCCCAAGCTTGCCCATTGGTCAAGCTTCAGCCGGATTGTCGACATATGCACGCATTACCTGAAATAGGGCATATCAGTTTCATTGAACGCCGTGAAGGTTTAAACAATCACTACATGTTTGTGGCTCTGGGAGGTTCATTTCAAGGGAGATTTGAAAATACAAATTATTTGGAATCAGAAAAGGAATGTGAAGTCGAGAATTTACAGAAAAAAACACAATTTTGAAACAGCATGCCAAATTGATGTGGAAAAAGGTTGCGAAATTCCGGCGAGCTGCCGCGCACCCTTCTTTCACTATCCGCGGAAAAACCGATGGGGTCGTCAACGACCCCTCTCGAGACGGCGCGGGTTAACGTGGTGCTTCTGGTATCGCAGTGAGGTGGTGTGTGTTGGGCATCCTCTAATCGAGACTATGTTAGTTTTGTGTAACCCGTTCTAATTCTAGTGAGGATGACTTCTTTCTGTCGGGGAGATTGATTTGATGTGCTCCATGTGCCTACCCTTTGCTTGCTTGCGTGGGTGTGGTTGATTTTGTGTTGCGTTGAGGTATGTTGTGTCCATGTGTTTTGTTGATGTTGGCGAATGCGGCGTTGTAGGAGTGCTTTGCAATCGTCTACCGGGTATTCCACGCTAGGGTAAGTGTTCAAGGCTAAGGGTTGCCTTGCGAGCTGGTCTGCTTCTTCGTTACCTAGGATGTTGGCGTGTCCCGGAATCCAGGGGAAGGAAAAGTTCATGTTTAGGTTCTGGGCCACGATTTGTTGGATTCGATCAATGAAGTGATGCGGACAGTCGTGTGTGTTGTTACTTGACTGTAGGACGGATTTGGAGACCAAGCAAATAGCTACGTTCCTGGCTTTTCGGCTCATGGCAATAGAGATAGTGGCCAGAATGGCCATTGCTTCCGCGGAGTAGATGCATAAATTATCCAGTACACGCTTGGAATGTTTCAGACCTGGTTCAGTGACGCCGATACCCACCTTAGCCTCGTGTGTCGACCCATCCATGAATACGAGTGATTTGTGATCGTTGTCATCGGCGAACTTGTGGATACCAATAATATACCAATAATTTTCGCCGATGTGATATGGAATTTATTCTCCGAGAGCATGTACTCGGCTTTTCGTTGACTGAAAGTCCAGAATGGCCTAGTAGTCGGTCGTGCTGCAGTGGATGGCATTGTGAGGATAATGTCTGAGGGAGATGACAACGCATGACAACAATATCGTCACAGTTCACAAGTCAAATTCATCTCAGCTTAGTGCCCTTCCATCGGGAGGGCCCGTTCGAGCCATCCCGATGGAAGGGCTCGAAAGGGAAAATCTAACTCGTGTTGGACTATCGGACACAAACTATTATTTCATTCATCCGTAGTGAATGCGCGTAGGTACGATTCGGTAACGCTTCGGTAACGCTACGATTCGCCAGGTATGTATCACTGGTAGTAATATTAAGCAGCTTTGTGATGACTTAGATTCGAGATGATTGAGCGTCAGTGAAACGTTCGATTATGTCACAATATTATATGCACAACAGATATCAGAAGGTCGATGGAATGCACGAGATATATTGGCCGGGGTCGGACCGATCTGGGCTTTGATACCTGGGTTGAGCGTTCGAAAACTAAGCAGCGCGAACAGACACCGCAACATTTACTACAGCCAAACACGCTGAACCGGTGTAATGCAGCACCAATCAACCACACTATGAAAACATGCGCGCCGAAAGGCCGCCCGCCTATCACGCACCTGAGGGAAGGGCAGAATTCGCCGCCAACTTCTCTCCTGATCTCTAGAAAACCACCGAAGACAGAATCAAAACAAGTGTGCAGGGTTGAATACTTTGTAGTGACACGCTTCGTTATGGTTTTCAAGACTTCAGGTCAGTTCCTTTAGGTTGAAATGTCAAGCTTGTCTTCTCTCGTATGTAAACATTTCCATGCCGTTTGTCGTGAATAAATTCTGCTTATATTTTGTCTTTGTTCCCCAAAGTCGGAAAGTATGGCACGAACAACCCGCCATGGTAAGGGCGGTGGTAAGAGCGGGTGATTGTCGGGAGCTGGCGGCATTCATCTCTGCTGGACTCGTTACTGGCACTACCTGCGATACCCTGGACTTGGTGATATCCTTGGTGGTTGTGCTGTGTTCTGCACACCAGGTTTTTTGTCACACCGGACACCCATCAGCTGTAATTGCTTTCCCCGTGTTGCCATTATTACTCTTAGCATAACCTTCAGTTGCCAGGACAATGACGAACCGGTGCAGAACATTTTTCCAACAGACTGGTCCAGAATCAGTCACCAGCAGCATAAACGAAAATGAAAAATGTCGAGATTGGCCGCCACACCGTGACGTCACTATTCCGCTCCGACGAATCATGTGTGACCCTGGACGTTCGGAGGACGACCGACGGTCGAATATGCACCGCCGCAGTTCCGAGGCTTGCCAAAACGTAACACTAGTTTGATTGCATACGACCAACTTTGAATAACAACATAACAACACTGCATTACAATACCCCATATAGTTTAGGAGATGCCCTCAAAGAACAGGATGGAGGTTCTGATTTCTCTCTATACCCAGCGGTGCGCGTGATGAAATACGATAAAGGAACTTTGGAAGTCGCAGGGCATAGTATATTTAATCGCAATAGGTACCAGGACAAAGAAAGAAGAAATCTAGGCGGCATGAAAGCAAATGGAAAATCTGCCTGTGCACCGCGTTTTGTGTTACATATTGGTGCAGATATTAGCACGTTTCAATGCGTCTAATAATAGAATAACCCCCTGCGAAAGTATTTCGTCGTCCGACACTTCTGCATAACGACCAACTTCCGTGTTCTCGATGCTGAATCTGACTGAGGCGCTGGCAGCTGGTTCTCAGCGGCACCCAGGTCCCAGTTCGCAAGGACCGATAGTGCAGTGTGTGTACACCGAGTTGGCTTGGGAACCTACTGACGCACCAACCTGGCGCCTGCCGGCTCACATGACGGCAACCTGCCTCTGCCGACAGAATTGCCCAATGGGGAGAGATTCATGGCCAACATAATGATCCAGGCGGGGATAATGGCTGGCTTGGCCATTGCCCCCGCAAGGTCAAGCCAGGCCGTTATATGCAGAGACAGCGAAAGCCATGTCGCTGGGAATAGGCTACTGAACGCCAACCATGCATTCCAACACAGCGTACAGCTTGCCTGAAATCAGAGGAGTATGGCTTTCAACGAAATTACTTCCACTGCTGCATACAAGTGGACGGAAGCACCCAAAACCCAGGTAGACAATCTCACTGTGCTGGGGCCGCCTACCATGAATATGTATTCGCTGTGAAACCAAGGACGAGTGCCGGCGGCGGTGGCCATGCCGTGTACCTTATTCGCAGCCATCCAACAGTGTCACGTCACACCCAAAGCCCACAACCCCGCCTCGCTACATAACCAGCCGAGCTCACTCACGGGAGTATGTGACGTGGATAGAAGCCCGGCCACGCAAAAAGAAATTCGTGTAGTGGTGGCGACAGGCCGCAGAAGGGTTGGAAGGATGTCGGAGCCGTTGAACGTGCCGTAGGCCGCCCGGGGATCTCTCAGGTGCCCATGCCGGAATTGAGGAAGCTGGTGAAGTGGCTGAATAGGATGGCTGTTGATGCCGAGATGGAAAATCTTGCTACTTGCCTGGGAACGACATGCGTACATCTGTCAAATGGAATGGGCGCCAGATGTTTTAATGTGTGGTGGTAACGGGTGTCAGACGTGGTAATTGGTGGTGATAATGGGTGCCAGGTGTGGTAATGTGTGTTGATAATTGTATCAGGAATGGAAATTGGCGTTGGTAATCGGTACCCTGCGTGGTAATGGGTTTTGGTAATGGATGACAGGCCCGGTAATGGGTGGTGAACAAAAGCCCATATGGCCATTCCTCACATGACAATTGTTCATGTAGTAGTTGTTCATATGACAATTGTTCGTAGAGCAATTGTTCTCATGGTAATTGCTCCCATGATAAATGCTCACATTGCATTTGTTCGCATAGCAATTGTGCGCATAAATAGGATAATGGATTTGATGGTGGTTGCTCTCATTGCAATGGTTCATTGGATCACGTTCATGAAACTACAATTATTTTGTATAAAGTGTGGATTGTGCGAAATGCATCAAGTCCGCATAGAAAAGTGCTTGCAGCGACATTGTTTCATGGGGAAATTTGCCGATTGAAACTATAGAATGGAAAACATTCGCGTGCAAAAGGGTCGGTTGTACAAATATTGTTAGGTTAGGTTATGGTTGGCTAGGATAGGTTACGTTATGCTAGGAAAGGTTCGGCTGGGTTAAGTTAATCTGGTATAGGTTAGGTTAGGTTTATGTCAAGCTAGCTAATGTTAGGCTGCATACCAACACTTTGCAAAGTTTTGCCAGATTGTATTAACAATACACAAACTCTTTATGTTAGGTTGCATCCAACGTTCGGTTAGGCTGCATCTTACATCAGCTCGCGCGGTCTTTCCATTCAGACCCTCACACCCCGTATCGGGGGGTGGGGGGCGGTTAGTAACCCCCCTCTAAAATCCAAACTTAGCATAGCACGAAAACGATAGAGGTGTCATCGGAAAGCGCTCGAGGAGTAGGGTCCGGGTCCACCCTCGAAACAACTTCCCCAAAATGTGACGTCACCAGGGGGCTATATTTTCACGACATCTCACGAATTTCATTGTTTTTGGCTCTGGAGAGTTCATTTTGGGGATATATGAAGAAAAAAACAACATGTATTTGGAATGAGAAAAGGGCAATGAAATCGACCAGTGTTATAATTTTGTTTGGTCCAACCCCCCACCCAAGTTATTTTTTTTGTTAATTGCAAAATTTTGAGTTTGAAGTTTTCTTTCATTTTCGTTTTCCAATGGCTTAAGAAGACGTCCAACAATGTCAAACGTTGTTGGAAATCAACTTGCACTAATAAGAAATGCTTACTTTAGCCATAATCTGATATTTGAATTACAATTTGGCAAATACGCAGCAATGCAGTCATAAACTAGAAAATAATGAAAAATTCCACTTGTACGTTTTGTTGCATCCATAAAGATAATAGCTGTCCATATCGACTTCAAATTTTATTTACATCCAAATTCCTTAATTTCGCAATAATGCCAACTGGCTATGTCATTCCGCGGCATGATTATCTATTAATTAAATTTCTTCCCTTCGAGCTGATGACGGGCATGAGTATGCAAACACTACAGGACTGTGACCATAGCAGGGCCGGCTAGGGTAGTCCTTACCGGATCCCTGTGAAATCTTTTAATCATTGGCCACGAATCATAGCTGCGTTCGACAGTTTTGTTCACGTCCCTCGCCCGCATGGAGCCTTTGGCTACGGTTTGGCTCATTTGCCTGCTCCGAGGGCTTCTATATGTGCTCTGGCATCTATGACACACATTCCAAACTTTAATGCAGCCGATGCCTGTCGATGCCGATGTCGATATATATATATATATATATATATATATATATATATATATATATATATATATATATATATATATATATATATATATATATATATATATATATATATATATATATATATATATATATATATATATATATATATATATATATATATATATATATATATATATATATATATATATATATATATATATATATATGTATGTGTGTGTGTGTATGCATGCATGCATGTGTCTGTGCATGAATATGAATGGATATTTTGCCCATGCCAGGATCGGACAAATGCTGGTTTTGCGTGTTCAGATTCACGACTCCCTGACACTAATCTCGGGAGAACCACCCTGCAGGATTTACACAGGCGTCGACTGGGCGATAACATGCCCGATAATATATCCTGAACAACTGGACGGCTGGGGTCCATTAATTGAAGTGAGACGTCGTTTGTTTGTTCCTTGGGTGGCTCACGACGCACTTCCTGCAAATTCACGGCTAATGGCGACGCCCACACTGTCTCGAAGGTGGGCCGCGGGATTGGGAAATGTCCCAAGCGGCGCTAGTGTCCAACCCGTGACCTTTGGTACCCAGAGTCTAATACCTTAACCACTCGGCCATCCCCGCCAGAATAGGCGCGAACTACCTGTAGACAATATTTCGTTCCATAACTGGCATCTGTGACATGTGTGTAAGTGCCGATCGCCCAGTTATTACGGCAACCCATTAGCATTGCTATATTCCGGCGTTCACCAGTCGCTGGAGCGTTCTTCGGCGTTGCCATCTCGCGAGAAGTGAATGGCTGTGAAATTCACTCCATCATATCGCAGCTCGACAGGACACGCTTGTTGAACCGGTAGTGTCGACGCCACGCAGCACGTCAATACTACACCTCAGTCACCACCGCTGGTCGCCATAGAGCACTGCTGCAACAACTCGATATCTCGTGTCATCATGTGGTTCGTGCTTCGCCGTCATTTTGCACACGGGACGTGATCGTTAACCCGCATACCGGAGAGATTGCGGTTCAAGTGGGACCGGAATCCGCCAACCCACCTCTTTTGCGACAAAGTCTCATAAACGGACGTTGACATTGCAACGAGATGTGATTATGACCGATACAAATCAGCAATCGAATCCTGCCTGTGTAATAAACAAGTTCTAAATCCGTTGGTGGACATGCGAACCACGGGAGTGCGAAGTCGACCGACCTCCCGGCGGCAGACGGCCAGCCCGCTGACGAGCGGTCAACGACACACAGACTGCGTCGGCAGTGTCACGCCTCTTCTGGACACGATGGTACAACGGAGCAGCCTGTGGCACGGCCGCCGGTTTCGCCGTCACCTGACACGGAATGCACTGTCCTCGGGTCATGAATGCACTGTCCTCGGGTCATGAAACGGTAGCTGAAGCGAGTCTACGAGAGCCGCGAGAGTGACTTTTGGTCATTAAGCTGACCATTGAGGTCATTTGCGCCGCGTCTAAAGCGAGTGTGTTGTCGCGCAAAGCTAAGGCAAGTGTAAGACAACAGTGCTCTATTATCCAGCTTTTGTGCTTCCGGCTTCCGCAGATTCCGAGATCTTCCAAGACCCTCGGGCGCGCGTGTTAACCCGCGCCGTCTTTCCTGTCAAATCCGCACACCCCGTCTCGGTGGCGGGGGGGGCGGTTGAAGACCCCCTATAAAATCAAAACTAAGTATCGCACGAAAACTAAAGATGTGTCATCGGAAAGCGCTCGACGAGTAGAGTCCGGGTCCACCCTGAAGAATTTCCCTCAAAAGTGACGTCACCAGGGAGCTAGATTTTCACGACTTTTCACGACTTGCATAATGTTTTTGACTCTGTGTTCATTTTGGGGATATATGAAGAAAAAAATTATTTGGAGTGAGAAAAGGACATCGAAATCAACCAGGGTTACATTTTTTGGGCCCGACAAAAATAAAAATTTTATTTTTGTGAAATTTCAAAACTTTGAGTTTTCATGTTTTCTTTCATTTTCGTTTACCAATGGGTAGAGCAAACCGAGAAACGTTGTTGGAAGTCAACTTTCCCTTATAAAAATGCCTACTTTAGCCAGAATCCTCTATTTGGACTGTAATTTGGCAAATGCGCAACATTTATATGTAGTCAAAAACGAAAAAAGACAAATTCACCTGATGAGTTTTGTTGCATCCGTAAAGATAAGCAAACGCTGAAAGTTTAATTCCAATATCTATAACCGTTAAAGCGTGACGACTGGTTGAAATTTTTAAAGAGTTTTTCGAGGTGACCTCACTTGACCTTGACCAACTCGTTGACCCTAGATGACCTGACCTGAAAATTTAGAATCGGCATGTCAAATTGATGTGGGAAAATGTATGGCAAATTTGGATGCGCTGCTGCGCGCCGTTCGTCCGTTATCCGCGAAAAACCTGAGGGGGCGGTTCAAGACCCCCCCCCCCCCGAGACCGGACGGGTTAGGCATCCGTGCAGCGAAGGCCATCGTTACTTCTTTGCCTTGGACTGCTTCGTTGATTGGACTGCACCGCTGCATCGCCAGCATTCCATCGATCACTGAGCTAATTACCATAGCATGGACCGCAAATGACGGCGAAACCAGCCGTTCGTGCACTTCCGTGACACGGCTTCTTTCTGAATGCGTGCACGGAAGCGTTGCTCATTTTCGCAGCATTGATTTGCTGCCAGTGTGTACCTGGTAATGCACCGTTGGCCTCACAAATAGCTTGTCAGTCAGGCAGAGCGTTCTGGCACCTGAAAAGCCCGCATAGGTATACTGTTTCCCACAGGGTGCCCCACTAGCTGGACTGAAAAGCCAGGTTAATTGAATCACTGACTGAATCAACAGTCAACGATTTATCGTCAGCTGCATGAAATTAGTGAAATAATAACTGACCCAACACACGTTATTGGCCATTTGTGGAGTGCACGTATTGGTGCTGTTCCTTATTCGTTTGAGGGGGAAACTGTCCGCTCAATGTTGACCTTCCCCCAATAATTTCATCTTTTCACACGGGGCCCTATGGAGCGTCGCCGAATTCAGGTTTTTTTTTAAAAAAAATAAATTTGTGTAATGAGACATAAACATTCACCTAGAACACCGAGTGTAGTTGGGTCACTTCGCCTGACCTGGTGACCTGAGCTGAGATGACCCAGGATTACAAATGTATGAGGATATGCGGAAAATACAAATGAACAGCTATGCGAGGTTTGGCCTTGCTAACCGTAGCCCTAGGCCCGCTTTGCCTTAATATTTTACATATATTCCTATATGTATATATATATATATATGTGTGTGTGTGTGTGTGTGTGTGTGTGTGTGTGCGTGCGTGCGTGCGTGCGTGCGTGCGTGCGTGCGTACGTGCGTATATGTGTGTACATCAACGCTTCTGAATATGCTTAGGTCACGCTCAGTCCCTGCTCCATCAACGAACACATCAAAATGTTCTGCATCGTTACTCTGCGTGCAGATGCTGACCGATTCTGCGTTGGCTTCGCTTTTTCGAAATCAAGCATGACGTAGGCGATGCAGAGCTTGTTGAGATCGGAGTCCCTGATCTAGCCACCAATTCAGAGTTTGTCCAGAGGTCCCTAAACTAGCCACAAAATCTGGACAGCCCACGTGTTCCGAGTCTACCACTGATACCGTGTTTGATACACGGTATCACTGGTAGACTCCAGTGACGGCCGCATGTGTCATTGTCTGCCTGTTGTCTAGACCAAAATGATGTTTAGGGTGGTCCAATGGTTTACCGATAAGCGATATTCTAGCACGGAAGCATGTGACAACCGCTCGGGAGCACGTTTGTTCCTGGTGGCAAGTTTCTTCATAAAGCAATGCACCGGAAGCTGGTCATCGGAACATTCGAGTTGTCGTTCAGTCGGCGATCGGCGAGATTTCTCAACATCTTTGCCACATCACACGCAATGCATGCATCCCTGACCGCCCCCCCCCCCGTGGTCATGCACTGGTTCGCCTTCATGTCCTCCCCAAGGCCATCACCCGGACCGTATCCATGTCCTCCCCAAGGCCATCACCCGGACCGTATCCATGTCCTCCCCAAGGCCATCACCCGGACCGTATCCATGTCCTCCCCAAGGCCATCACCCGGACCGTATCCATGTCCTCCCCAAGGCCATCACCCGGACCGTATCCATGTCCTCCCCAAGGGCATCACCCGGACCGTATCCATGTCCTCCCCAAGGCCATCATCCGGACCGTATCCATATCCTCCCCAAGGCCATCACCCGGACCGCATCCATGTCCTCCCATGCGTCAACCCCTGTACCATGTCCATGGCCTCCCCGAGTTCAGCCCTCGGACTGTATCCATGTCCTCCCGAGACCAACCATCGGACTGTATCCATGCTCTCTTCAAATTGCAACCTTCAGAGAGCATAGCGCACAGCATGGAATGCAGACTTATATTAAGCGTTGATTAGTCTCACGCATATCCAGTTCACAACTGACAATCGATTTGAAGCGTACATTGCCGTGAAGAGCACGCACAGCAAACTAGCACGTGCCGTGGCGGTTCGCCGATCACGTGCCGTTTCGATACATCGGCGCACATATACCTTAAAGATACATACATTTGTATAGTACATGAGCAATACCCAACACCGTACCACCACACTGAGCCAATCACAGTTACACTCGACACAATCGGACAGGTTCATTTTGATCAAAGAGCTACCTGCGCCAGTATGATTCTAACAGATGAACGTCTGACACTTCTTGCACGTTGACATCCGCCCACGCTGCAATCAACGGTGCAGGCGTATCGGGAAATATGTGCGTCATTGACTCAATGACGTATTAATTATCATTTCTGACGGAAGGCGAGTTGAACTCAAAGTGTCCAATGGCACCTATGCCTCACGAAAGCCATGGATTGTTACCGTTTGGCGCACTGCGCAGTGTTCGAAGCGCGGCTACTGGCTATAGATCGCAGTCGTCTCCACGTCGACGCTGCCCTCTCCAGGTCACAGCTGTCCTCGTGTGTTCAAACTCTCCTGTCGTCAGGTCACAGCAGTACCCTGTCTGTTCCGGCCGGCTGCTCGGCCGCCACAGGGCGCACTGTTCACAGAGCCACTGTGTCCTCACATCGATCTCCGCTGACGGGCGAGCGCGCTTCAAATGCCCGCCATGTCGACGGCGATCGTCTCGGAACGAGGACGTTCGCCGCCGACAGCGCCATCTACGCCGACAGCGCCATCTACGCCGACAGCGCCATCTACGCCGACAGCGCCATCTACGTCGTCAGCAGGGGGCGCTTCTGCCACAGATGCAAGCCGGGGACTGACGCTGTTGGCGCAAGCGAGGCTCGAGATTGAGCGACTTGAACTGGTGGGGCTCAGGGAGGAGTGACTTGAACTGTTGGGGCTTGGGGTTGAGTGGCTTTGACTTTTCGTGCCCGGAGTGGGATCATTTGGACCGGCGGGGCTGGGGGTGGAATGGCTTGGACTGACTGGGATCAAGATGGAATGAGTTGGGCTGGCGGGGTTCGGGGTGTGGTGACTCGGACTGGCGGGGCTCGGGGTGTGGTGACTCGGACTGGCGGGGCTCGGGGTGTGGCGACTCGGACCGGCGGGGCTCGGGGTGTGGTGACTCGGACTGGTGGGGCTCGGAGTGTGGTGACTCGGACTGGTGGGGCTCGTAGTGGGGTGATTTGAACTGGCGGGGCTCCGAGTGGGGTGAGTTGAACTGGTGGGGCTTGGAGTGGGGTGAGTTGAACTGGTGCGGCTCGGGGTCGGGTGACATGAACTGGCGGGGCTCGGAGTGGGGTGAGTTGAAATGGTGGGGCTCGGGACTGAGGGACTCGAACTAGTTGGGTCATCCTTGGACGGACTGACACCAGGGCAGCTAACGCCTGCAGTGGTGGAATAGGACGGCATGCAAGGTTCCGCCAGTGTCGGATTTTCGCGACCGGCACTGGAAGCATTTGGCACAGGGGGCCGGTTGATAGCGTCCGGACATCGGCAGCATACCGCTGATCCAGAAGCAGCAGCAGCAGCAGAGGCAGCAGCATCGGACGCAGCAGCACCACTCAGAACGCTGCAGTCTGAAACGACAATGCCAATGCACGTCAGCACACCATAGGACAGGTGAAGGCATGGATGACCTGTGCTGAACTCGAGAGAACCAGATGGGATGTGGTCGATCGATATTCGCGCCAACTTCCACCGGTTGATTTTTACAGGACGTGCATATTTCCTATAGTAAATAATTCACGCCAAACCATAAGACACCCCCCCCCGCCGGTCCATTAGCTAGACACACTACACAAAGTAGACAAATGAGACAAATTAGACACCCTACACAAAATATAAAAAAGAAGCTTATCAAGGCTAAAGATAAGCCAGCAAGGAGGATCGCTTCAAGCTTTAACTCTCCCGAGATTCCATCAGTCACCCAGCTTGACAGATTGAGGTAGGTGTTGGTCTCCCAACGGCGTACTATCTGTAGGAAATACTCACGCGCATGTGCTGGCGAGCTGAGGGAGCGGACGAATGGTGGGTGGCCGACGGGCGTGGCCGCGGCGGCCGCGGCGGCCGCGACAGCCGCCGGTCGGGCCGGGGCCGAGCGGCGGCGCGGCACTTCCGCCCGGACAGGTGGCGCCACCACGGAGGAGACGCGCCGACCGCCGCCGCTGGTGGCGCCACCGGCGGCAGCACTGCAGCTGTGCATGCACTCGACACACGCTGGACTCGGCATCACCAGCGACAGCTGGCGGGCGGCAGAGGCGTGACGTCACATACCGTGACGCATTCCATGTTTGGTCAGGCAAAGGCGCGAGCATGGTGGGAGCTTGCCATCTTGGTTTCAGTGCGCGAGCGGCCCAGGTTTTACTCCTATCATTGTCCTATCTACGTTCCAGTGCATGAGAGGCCCCGGTGCTACTCTACGTTTCGGTCCCAGGAGTCCCATCTACGTTCCGGTTCGTCAGCAGCCCCGGTACTACTCGGAGGAGTGTGTGTTCGTATATGGGAGCTGCACGCGCTGAGTCAGAAACGTTGCAGAGCTCTAGAACATTGGAAAGCAGTGGTGGATCCAAGGGACATGGGTCGTCACCTCCCCCCTGGCCTCGAAGGAGCTCAAGCTGACCGATGAACATTTTTTTTTTGTCAGTAGGCCGTCAGTATATCCATCAGTATAGCCAGCATAAAATACATCCAGGAGATCGGTTGGCGACCGGTGAGGGTTTAGGGCCAACGTGGCGAGCCCTGGACCGGTGAAAGAGGATCAGAGCCGATGGGAAGGGCCCTAGGATCGACGGGACGCGACTGCGCCCCGGACAAACGTTGAGGGCGCAGGGTTAGACAAAGGCGAAGGGGTTCCGGGTCGACGGAGGGACCCGGGCTGACGGAGAAGGTCCCAGGCGGTGAAGAGGACCACTGGGCCTGGCAACCGGGGAAGGCCCTGAGCCGGCGGAAACGACACCTAGGCTGACGGTGAACGACTCCAGCCGCCGGGAAGCATCCTAGGCGGTTGGGGCGGGATCCTGAGTCTGTATGAGGGCCCTCTTGGCCAGCAGAGTCATCTAATTCCTTAGAAAACAAGAGCAATTGATCGCCCGAACCTTAAAAAAAACAGTATCACACCCTTACCCTATCACACCCGTTCATCATTTCCGCCTTGTGCATCAGTTACAATCTCACGCTTCGCCGCAAAAATGCATGCCATGTGACGAGAGGTCTGCCTCCATTTGCCAGCAGGATGGCTCACAAATCAGCGTGCAGCATTCTGGATATGGCAGACACCACATGGATGTGCGAGTTCAGAGCGAGTCGCCGAGTACACACCAGAGCAGACCAACCCGACCCCAATCCCCCACCCACGCCCGACAACTGCACTTACGCTCTGCGCGCTGGTGCGGCGGGCGGGACGGGACGCCGTGGTGCCGCCGGCTGCCAGCAGGTTCATCTCCTGACCAGAGGCGCGTTGTGGGTGTCTCTCGTCGAGCCCCAGGTGCACTACGCTCTCCTCACTGATAGAGCTCTGTCGGGGAAAACACGGGCCGTCGGGTGGTGTTCTGGTCGCAGCTCTATCTTTTGTGACCCGTGCAGGGGTATCAATACTGGACATTCTGGCCGTAGCAACATTGACCGAGGTGGCGATATGCCTCGCATGGATTAACCTTGAGCCATAAGAAGTTCTACGATTTCTGAATGCCACAATGCAACACGTTGTCGCTAGATATTGAAGCATATTCACTCACTCTAGAAAAAGTTTTCAGCTCTACTTAGAAAGTAATTCAACTTCAAGCTTAAACACTGGTTGCCAGGACATGTCATTTTCTGCTCGTGTCCAGACTGAACCGACCTCATGGTGCACGACCGACCTCAAGGTGCACGGCCGACCTCATGGTGCACGGCCGGGTGCGGGCCTTCGAGACACAACAGGAACGAAAACAGGAAGAGAAGGACATGGGTCATGACACGGGTACGAGACATTGTGGGACACAAGTATAGGGCGGCGGAAGAGCGTGGCGCCGAAGACAGAAGTGGTGGGAAGCCGGCTGGACCCATACCTGGGGATAGAGAAACGACACTATGCAAAGGAACGAGATGACAAAGGTGCGCGACGACGTTCAGATAGCGCTGCCGAAGGGAGGAGACAAGGAAAGAATGAGACGAGGAAAGGACGAGACGATGAAAGGACGAGACGAAGAAAGGACGAGACGAAGAAAGGACGAGACGAAGAAAGGACGAGACGAGAAAAGGACGAGATGACAAAGGTGCGCGACGACGTTTAGATAGCGCTGCCGAAGTGACGAGACAAGGAAAGAATGAGACAAGGAAAGGACGAGACGAGGAAAGGACGAGACTAGGAAAGGACGAGACGAATAATGGACGAGACGCCCGCGTGCGACGCCGACGGACCGTGAAAACGCGAGCCGGTGCGGCGCAGTGTGGCAGCCGGACGGCGTGCTGTCCCGCCGCGAAGGGACGAGGAGGGGACGAAGGGACGAAGGCGCCTGGCAACGGCACGACAGCACGACGGCACGCACACGGCTGGAAAAAGGAGTCTACGTACAGAACCCTAGGCGGTTGAGGCGGGATCTTGAGTCGGTATGAGGGGCAGATGGCCAGCAGAGTGATCTGATTCCTAAGAAAGCAACACCAATTGAACGCCCGGACCTTAAATTGCATGCCATGTGACGAGAGGTCTGCCTCAAAACGTCTTGTGTGTCTGTGTTTGTCACACACAGCCACACACACACAGCCACACACACACACAGACACAGACACACACACAGACACACACACAGCCACACACACAGCCACACACACAGCCACACACACAGCCACACACACACACACAGCCACACACACAGCCACAGCCACACACACAGCCACAGACACAGCCACAGCCACAGCCACAGCCACAGACACAGCCACAGCCACAGCCACAGCCACAGACACAGCCACAGACACAGCCACAGCCACAGACACAGACACAGACACAGACACAGACACAGACACAGACACAGACACAGACACAGACACAGACACAGACACAGACACAGACACAGACACAGACACAGACACAGACACAGACACAGACACAGACACAGACACAGACACAGACACACACACACACAGACACAGACACAGACACAGACACAGACACAGACACAGACACAGACACAGACACAGACACAGACACAGACACACACACAGACACACACAGACACACACACAGACACACACAGACACAGACACACACACAGACACACACACACACACACACACACACACAGACACACACACACACACACACACACACACACACACACAGACACACACACAGACACACACACAGACACACACACACACAGACACACACACACAGACACACACACACACACACACAGACACACACACACACACACACACACACACACACACACACACACACAGACACACACACACAGACACACACACACAGACACACACACACAGACACACACACACACACACACACACACACACACACACAGACACACACACACAGACACACACACACAGACACACACACACACACACACACACACAGACACAGACACACACACACACAGACACACACATATACACACACAGACACACACAGACACACACACACACACACACACACACACAGACACACACACAGACACACACACACACACACAGACACACACACACACAGACACACACACATACACACACACACAGACACACACACACAGACACACACACACAGACACAGACACACATACACACACAGACACACACACACAGACACACACACACACACACACACACACACACACACAGACACACACACAGACACACACACACAGACACACACACACAGACACACACACACAGACACACACACACAGACACATACACACACACACACACACACACACACAGACACACACACACCCGGACGGCCAGTGCTCGTCCGGCGGCAGAGCGAGGCATTAAAACAGTGAGCAGTGGCACGTGCACATCAGGAACTGCAATCGGCGCGCGCGAGGGAAGTGCCGTCAGTGCATTGGCCGCGCCCTGCAGCATAAGTATACATGCAGCGAGACTGAACCAGGCGCCGTATTCGGCGCGGCAGCTGCCTCCGGGAGCACACCCGTGCTTCTGGCACCGTTACCGCATGACATTAGAATGGCTAGGGTCGGTGCCAGTCACGGAAAGCACGTCGTGCTTCAGAGACCCCGCTGTTGCCGTCCGGCCACTTTCGGCGGTGGACGAGGGGGAAGGCGAGGGGGAAGGCGAGGGAGAAGGCGAGGCGGCACGCGCTTACAAATGTCAGGATGATTTGTGTAAAATTGTGGGCTGCTTCCCAGACTATTTGGCCTTGATGCGTGGTAACTGCATTATATTATACTCTGTGAATTTCGACTATTTTGATTACTTCACAGTTATCTATCTACTTTCAGAATGGTAGCATATAGGTGAGCAGGCCTACCAAGTTGTTACCTAGGCCACCTAGGTAGGCGCCGGTGATTTCTAGAAATGCTACCAAATCACAGTTCTATGGCTCAGCTCACCACTTACAGCAGTAGCGCAGGGATTGCAACATTATACACGTCGTGTATTTTAGTACTCAATACATTCAACCCGCACAAATACGGATTTCAGCGCGGCTCGCAAGACACCAAACCATCACAGTTTCTCCACGCCAAGCAGACGACCCAATCTCTCCCAAGACCCAATCTATCCAAGAAGAAGGCCTCTGCGCGAATGCACTCACATCAGGGAGTAGCTGACCACTTACCAGGCCGAAGTGCTTCAGGATGTCCATTTTGCACATGGGACACGTGCGGTTCCTGAGGAGCCAGGGGTCCACGCAAGCTTTGTGGAACTCGTGACTGAAACAAAGCGGGCGTCACGACTGACGTGTGCAAGTGTCACCCGGCGGTGCAGTCTGAGCCTCACGCTTCGCACTCTCCAGTCAGGTGGCACGCATGCCCAGGCTCACACATATTGTAGAGCCACTCGTGGTCATATGGTGCATGCCGACAATCGCCCACCACCGAGCCGGCCCGGTAATTATGACGTTATTCTGTCAGCAAATCTCCAGACACTCCCACTGGAGGCCACACCCCGGGCCGGCAGAGTAGTCATGAGATTATGTCGCCAGCAACTCCCCCCCCGACACCCCCACTGGAGGCCATACTCTGAGCCGGCAGAGCAGTCGGGACATTATGTCCCCAACAACTCCCTCCCCCCACCCACCCCCGACACCCCCACTGGAGGCCACACCCCGGGCCGGCAGAGTAGTCGGGACATTATGTCGCCAGCAACTCCCCCCCCGACACCCCCACTGGAGGCCACACCCGGGCCGGCAGAGTAGTCATGAGATTATGTCGCCAGCAGCTCCCCCCCCGACACCCCCACTGGAGGCCACACCCCGGGCCGGCAGAGTAGTCGGGACATTATGTCGCCAGCAACTCCCCCCCGACACCCCCACTGGAGGCCACACCCCGGGCCGGCAGAGTAGTCATGTGATTATGTCGCCAGCAACTCCCTCCCCCCCGACACCCCCACTGGAGGCCACACCCCGGGCCGGCAGAGTAGTCATGAGATTATGTCGCCAGCAACTCCCCCCACCCCCGACACCCCCACTGGAGGCCACACCCCGGGCCGGCAGAGTAGTCGGGACATTATGTCGCCAGCAACTCCCCCCCCAGACACCCCCACTGGAGGCCACACCCGGGCCGGCAGAGTAGTCATGAGATTATGTCGCCAGCAGCTCCCCCCCGACACCCCCACTGGAGGCCACACCCCGGGCCGGCAGAGTAGTCGGGACATTATGTCGCCAGCAACTCCCCCCCCCCCCCGACACCCCCACTGGAGGCCACACCCCGGGCCGGCAGAGTAGTCATGTGATTATGTCGCCAGCAACTCCCCCCCCCCGACACCCCCACTGGAGGCCACACCCCGGGCCGGCAGAGTATTCATCGGGACATTATGTCGCCAACAACTCCATCCCCCCCCGACACCCCCACTGGAGGCCACACCCGGGCCGGCAGAGTAGTCATGAGATTATGTCGCCAGCAACTCCCCCCACCCCCGACACCCCCACTGGAGGCCACACCCCGGGCCGGCAGAGTAGTCATGAGATTATGTCGCCAGCAGCTCCCCCCCCCCCGACACCCCCCACTGGAGGCCACACCCCGGGCCGGCAGAGTAGTCGGGACATTATGTCGCCAGCAACTCCCCCCCGACACCCCCACTGGAGGCCACACCCCCGGGCCGGCAGAGTAGTCATGTGATTATGTCGCCAGCAACTCCCCCCCACCCCCGACACCCCCACTGGAGGCCACACCCCGGGCCGGCAGAGTAGTCGGGACATTATGTCGCCAACAACTCCCCCCCCCCCGACACCCCCACTGGAGGCCACACCCCGGGCCGGCAGAGTAGTCATGAGATTATGTCGCCAGCAACTCCCCCACCCCCCGACACCCCCACTGGAGGCCACATCCCGGGCCGGCAGAGTAGTCGGGACATTATGTCGCCAGCAACTCCCCCCCGACACCCCCACTGGAAGCCACACCCGGGCCGGCAGAGTAGTCATGAGATTATGTCGCCAGCAGCTCCCCCCCGACACCCCCACTGGAAGTCACACCCGGGCCGGCAGAGTAGTCATGAGATTATGTCGCCAGCACCTCCCTCCGACACCCACCAGAGAAGGCAGTGGCTGCTGATGTAGAAAACTTACGACCGGCGCACCTGCGCGCGCAGCAGAACCGCCAACTACTCTGGTCACGTGGCGAACGCGTCGTCAAGGTGACTGCCGCGTGCCGCTTCAAGTTCAAGTTCAGATTCACGTGGGCATGTGTTGCACACTCGACGGTTTTAAGGCGTGCGAGTCGAGTTTTATCAGTGGATGGATGGAGCACACTAGACGGTTTTATGGGTGGATCAGCAGATCCCCTTCACATAAGCGTGCACGAAAGTTTCAAACATAACGCAGCTCTGTAATGCGAAGGCAAAACCAACTAAGTAGAGTTTGTTGACATTTTTCGCCATAGATCATTGCAACCGTAGTCTCAAGCTGCATTTGATGCAAACACAACATCATAAAAGGATAAAAATAAACTTGCATCACACAAACCGATTCCCAAATCATTACGTCGCTTGCGCTAACGTAGAGAGAGGCAGATTCCGCCTCTCATGTTCTTTACACGATATCTCATAAACGGGCTGAGGTCTTGTAATATAGTCATGTGACCTTGTTACAAATTAACAGACGCATCATGTGCGAAACACAAAACGAAATCCGTCGGTAAATATGGGAACTGCGCGGGTGGAAAGTAGCTGACTGGCCGGAGGTCGACCGCCAGCTCGGCCACCTGGAGTTCAAGGTCAAGGTTTCGTCAGCGTGGCAGTGAGGCGATGCGGTGTAACGGCCGATTTATGGCGAAGCGAGGTTACCACCGCCGCAATCTGCCCGCTAAGTTGTTTGATCTTAGGTTCTGCAGTTTCCGAGATCTTATGGGGGCTGAATCCGCTCCATTCCGGTGCCAGGTGTGTGAGGGATCCTCCGGCGCGACCACTGGAACCCACTGCGTCCTTCATCGTGGCAAACACCACCACGCATCCGCTGTCACGTAAGGCGATTGACGCAAAACCCATTCAGTCAGTAAGCTCACCTATGGACTGATGGATATCAGAAGATGCGGGCGACAGCTCCCCGGGAATTGTGATGATTTTATGTTATGTTGGCCAGCGGAGTTAGCGAATGTACTCATGTGCACTGGAGAGCCCTAAGTTGTTACATAATTCATTAAAATGAATGTGCATTGCAATGCAACGTATCAACCAACGCATATTGCTTTCGTCTAATGAGGTGCAACATGGCTTCTGTTGCGGTGGTAAAAATGCATTATCCTTACTCTCCCGGAACTCAGTGCCAGCAAAGTTGTGTTTCAAGGCTGTGTTTCAAAGCCGCGTTTCAACGATGAATTGTATGTGGTGATGATCCTTAATGCAAGCACGCTGAGTTTCCAGTTTCAGTGTATAATTTGAAGCAGACAAGCACCACTGCACAGCATGCTGCGTGGTAATGCATACCAGTATCTGACACCACTATCTGATTCTAGTTCCTGCCACAAGTATCTGATACCAGTACCTGATGCCGGCACCTGATGCCAGTACCTGATACCAGTACCATGCAAGTCGTTTACTCCCGTGTGCTTTTGCATGCTTAGTGCCAGGTCTCATGACCATATGGGCATTATCGCAAAATTATTGGAGGCAAAGTAGTACACCGTGTTTCTTAGCACCAGCATGGGTGTTTGCTGTAGGTCTAGAAGAAACGCCTACACGCAAAACACACACACACACACACGCATCATATATATATATATATATATATATATATATATATATATATATATATATATATATATATATATATATATATATATATGTATATGTATATATACATATGTACATATATGTTGAGGGTATTGGAACATAGTGCGGGTAGAGATGTGGTGGGTAAGGTCGAGGTAGCAGCGGATGATAAATGGCGGCAGCTGTTTGCATGAATCTCACTGACCTGCAGGGCAGTGCGTGCAGCACCTCGCCGACGACGTACGGCTCCAGACACACCGCACAGCTGTCCTCGTCCAGCTGCTCGTCGCCGGGCTTCAGCGTCTTCACAGGGATCTTGGAGAGCGCCTTCTTTGCGGCGCACATCAGCCGCTTCTGTGACGCGCGGGCAGAACAGGTCGGGTGGGTTCCGTGCGGCAGCTTCAGCGACCTTCCGACGCTGGACATGTGTGTGTCGGGTCGGACATGATGTAGCTGTGTAATCTAGCGTGAGCGTGTTGTTGCAGGTCGACCGCTGCGAATGCGCAGAGCGGCATGAGAGAGATAGTGCACGTCCGTTGGATTTGTAGCCGGGCGATGTGGACGAGTTGCCAGCAGCGTGAAGACAACGCTGTTTTGTGTTCTACAGTGTCAAGTGTTGTGTTCTGAACCGCGGCTAGGCGACTTCTAACTAACTTCCCCTTCCCTGAGAGAGGGGCAGGGTGGGGGACAATGTCTTTCTACGATCAGCTGATCGACGCCCAGCGGATACATGGGTGAACTGATCGGCGCCGAGGAGACGCATGGGTGAACTGGTCGGCGCTGGGCTGGCGCCTGGATTAATCCCACGTGTTTCTTAGCACATTGTTCGTTTGTAACTCTTTTTAAGATAGACAATGAAGAATAAGGTTGTGCAAAACCCAAAGCCAAAATATCACCAAAATGCAGATTATCTGTGATATGTTAATTCTTCCCATATTTTCTTACCACGCGCAGGAGGACCCCTCGCAGGACGATCACCTGAGAAGGGGCATATTCTGACTCCGCTAAGTTATCGGAAACTATTTAAGCTAGAAGCACACAACATGGAGAGTGTGTTACAGCTGAAGCGAACTCGCTTCCGTGTAAATTTCTTGGCCCTGGGTCAATGACATCAGAGTCAAATGCGCTTGAGGTCGGCCGGCGCACCGCCCCAACGCGCCACCACAATGACGAAACGTGAGTGGCCATGAACTCTGGACTGCCAGCCGGCGGTCGTATCTCGGCCGGATGGTTGACTTTCTCCTCCGCAGTTCCTATATTTACCAACTGATTTGGAATGATTTTTATTTGCATGGGATGTGCTCGTGATGTTTTATTTTCACGAAGTCCCAAGAATTCATTATAATATCAGCACCGGTTGTGAACCTCCTCACTGTGCTCAACGAATTTTCAGCAAAGGCGCACATCCAATGACGAGTGTTCCTCTTGCGCATGACATTTCCTGGATCCGCTTCTTTACCGAACTAAGTCCGTGGTGGTATCACTCAAGGTAGCAAGCTCATTCCGCAATATTAACACTTCCTCCTGCAGCATTAATCCTTGCAGAGACCACACAATGACAGCACACATCTTTGCAGAGCTCGCACAATCGCACTGTCCATACCCAGGCTGAGTTCATCCCCAGGCTGAGTTCATCCCCAGGCTGAGTTCTCGTCCATCCCCAGGCTAGGCTCAAACCGTCGAGCGGCACCGACTCCTGTGGAATTAATACGGTCGCAGCCACAATCCTGCCGAACTCGCTCCGTGGTTGTGATTAGGGTTTTAGGGCGCATCGACTATGGCAGATCATTTAGCGCCCATAGAGCTCACTTCGGCGCAGCACTCATCCCCTCCTCACCTCCAGCTGATCGGTGGCGTGGATGAAGCGGAACCGCTGGACGTAGTAGAAGAGCAGCCAGGCCAGCGACACCACCATCAGCAGGATGAACGACACCGAGACGAACAGCACCGACGTCCTGGGAACCCCGGAGGTGTAAGTTGGGATACGACACCACCATCAGGAGGATGAACGACACAGAGACGAACAGCACCGACGTCCTGCGAACCCCGGAGGTGTCAGTTGGGACACGACACTCACCGGAGACATCTCGCGCTTCTGGGGATAGGAGTAGCAAGACATTGTGACAAGACAGACAGACAGATAGACACACGGACTTTTTATTGAGGTAGACGGATTGAGGTAGTACAATGGACTTGCGACTACTATAATCTCGCGTCAATTAAATAAAACTGCATAGCACAATGCTTAATTCTGCCGGTTTTCCACTAAATTCCAATGAGTTGTCTCTCGAATTGTCACACTGTATTGGTTTAAATTGTATAGAACGGTCTCAAATGAACCGGCACAAAATCAGCTGCCTTCTCATACCGTACTCGACTACTTGTATAGATATCCAACCCTGCCGTTTTTCACCTCTTGACGTGAAGCTTTCAGGCATTATTGAGGTTGTGGCATGGCTCGATGTACGTCATGCGTCGACGGCTGCTGCCCAGAGGATTCGTAGGATCTCCGAACGGCGGCACGAATAAAATAAAGTTCCAGCCTTGATCAATGCCAAGGAACATGGGCCCCGCCACGACCATAATGTGCAGGAGAATTTCACGGTTGCAGATACATTCTTTCCGTTCAATGCCGACAAGCGTAATGTTTATAACAATACCGAAGAAACATGTCATCTTCAACTCAAATGCTGGCGTAAATCATGTCAGACACATCGCCTGTCATTTCAAATATGAAATAATGCAAGTAACTTTGGCGGTGTGGCCAGTAACGCTCAGGGAATGGTTCCGCCCCCCCCGCACCTCCCACCCCATATCATGAATGGCGCGGCGGTCAGCGGCCGGTCTCGGGCCGGGGGCGACGCCGCCGATGGCCCACCGTCTATAGTGTATAGAGATCAGAAAATAGTTCCAGAAGGAATATGCAATACAACAATATGCACAATATATCACTGTAAGCAGCAACAACGTTGACGTTTAAAGGCAAGGTAATTATAATGAATTTACTTCGCATCATATTGTAGGGAAACAGAGCCTGATAAAATGTACATATATTCTTCATGCGCACACGAATGAGCATCCGGACGCGCTTGTCGCGGGCGCACATTTCAGAGTTCTTGAATAACACCAGGAACCTACTGCTCTTGCTCTACTTTTCTTGCTCTACTGGAGATCCCCGATGTCCGCATCAACACTGCGTCTGGCGCCCAACGAATCGCAGCTGCTGGCAAGCAGAAACCACCGCCACCACTAAATTGCACCTTGCTATTCAAACTTGCCCTGCCTGCTTCGGATTGCAGCAGTTAGCTGAAGTCCTTCACGCTGTCGATTTAAACTCAGGCGCAAGCACGCTATCCTTGTGGTGAGATAGTTGCCTTCAGTGCCTTCATCGGCCGCAGAGCACCGTATGCAAACGAGCATGTTCAAGTTCAAAGCCGCTTCTAATGACATCGTCGAACGCTGGCAATCGGGGGGATTCCAGCTCCACTCGGCTTCGCTGAGCCCGATTGGCTCGTCTAACTTCCGCGTTTCCCAGCACGCAACACATCAGTGTACCCGCGGTTGCTATGAGCGACGCTAACGCTGAGATGACAGGGATCTACTCCCATCAAACCGTGCACAGAAGTGCACCTGCGGTTGCCATGAGCGACGCCAACGCCGAGATGACAGGGTCCCACTCCCGCCACACCGTCATGCACCAAGGCGTGGCTTGTCGTGCTTGCAATAGAGAGACTGGTTGAAAGAGCCCGCCCGTCGGCGGATCGGGCCAACGCCCTGCGGCCCGGTCGCCAGCCAGAGCAGCGCATCGCGGCCGAGGCTGCCCAGCTGCGAGACTGAAGTCCGCAGATTCTCGCAGACTTCCGGCGAGCTTCACCAAGCCGAGAGTGTTTCGCTAAACGAACTCACGTCTTTTGTGTTCTGTTTTGACCTTGAAATGTGCAGCAAGTAGTGGAAACTCACGAGGTGAGGCTTCCTCTGCCGGAGTCCATCCGAACTTGGCCTGGTTCATGACGTCCTGATTGGGCCTATTGTGATCTGCTCTGCTGCGTGGCGATATGTTCTGATCTATGGTGATGCATTCTGATAAAAGGTAACATGCCATGAGCTATTCTGCCAGAATCTAATCTAATTTTCTAGTCCTTGCTTTCCAGTGTATGCGGCACAAAATGTGTGCTCTAAACTTTGAGTGGTGCCCAGAATGACATCCAAGGTTCAGCTCATGACCGCTGGCTAGTTCCACAACACGCACTTCTGCCAGCTAGTCCATATCGCGTCAGATCACTAAACCTGGAGAAACAGTAGAGGAAGAAATGCGCACCGCTGGTTGGGCCTCATTGTCCGGTATGCCAACACCAACAGTCAACACCAACAGCCAACACCAACAGTCAACACCAACAGTCAACACCAACAGTCAACATCCACAGTCAACATCCACAGTCACCACTGACACCGAGTCAGCATCATAGCCATCCACCCGCAGTGAACGCGCCGCACGGTATCCTAGTTGGCCCCACTCCGAGGACGCTATAATTGCGTCGCACACAGTATTTCTAAAGTTACTCTAGGGCGTACGGCGCAGGTCGGTTGCTCTCCGTGGAAAGCGACGGCCAACAGCAACAGCCAACAGCAATAGCCAACAGCAACAGCCCCATCACTTTAGCTGCCGCCGTCCGGAGAGGCGGTGCAGCGTTCCTGCAGAAACCACAAACACTGTGCACCAACAATGTGCCCAAAGTCCAAAGTGTCCAGCCACGACGGAATGTGTCGGGGCCGCGCGCCAAGCCGGCAGCGGTCAACAGCCCGCCGTTGGCAGTGCAAAGTGTCCATTGGCACTAGTGGCCATTAGTGGCAGTGTCCATTAGCCGACGGTCGGACCGACGATCAGTCGACAGTCAACAGGAGGCACCATGTCACTGCGCTGACAGCTGACGAGCGCCCGGCGCCGAGAGGCGAAAGTGGCTGGAGCTGAAGACACCCGATACGGCCACTGGTGTCGAGACAAGACACCGACTGGACACGGCTGAGCCTTGCGTGCCATACTAGGCAGCACTGAGAATTTAGAACAGACCAGCTTTGGTCTGCCAGCGTTTCCGCCAGTTGCCGGCAAAATTCCTGGGCGTTGAAGCCACCTCGATTTCAGGGGGCGGGCCGGGGGCGATTTGCTGTTGTCAGGTAGAGGCATGAGAGGTAAAACAAGAGCACCACAGCATTTCTCCAGATGTGCTGTGCATCACCGAAGCACCGAAGCACCGAAGCATTGCTGAATTGTCAGCAATGACAGAACATACATTGAAGGTTGCGCTATGTTGACAGATTGGCAATCGACGACGTCCATTGCCGGCGTGAGCGAAGTGCCTCACGTGTTCAGATTGACTCCGCCTGATAATTGAACAGCTCGCAATTTCTGTAGGCGACGTGTGCGCCGAGTGTGTGACGTGTGTATTGGTCGCTGAGTTCTGCGGCCGACATCTGTGCCGACCGGCCAGCACGTGCCACGAGCGGTACAGCACGTGCCACGAGGTACGCGAGCCCAGGCGAGCGGTCGCACTGCGCGGCGGGTGCGGCGTGTGAGGAACACCCTCGGCCTGCCGCCGGCGGCCGGCGCACCCACTTGTTGAGGTTGGTGATGGAGTGGGTGACGTGCTTGCCGGGCGTGATCTGAATGTCGACGTCGATGCCGCTGTGCACCAGGAAGGCCAGCTCCTCGCCCTGGACCTTCGGTATGAACACCGCCACGATGGTGTCCCCTGTCGGAGCGAACGCGGCTGGGTTAGTTGTGTTGGTCGCGTCTGGTCGTCCAGTCTGGACCCTCTGTATCAACACCACCACAATTGCATTTCCTGCCGGAGCGAACGCTGCCGAGTTAGTTCATTAGCCCGCGCCGTCTTTCCGATCAAATCCTCACACCCCGTCTCGGAGGGGCGGTTGAAGACCTCCTCTAAAATCCAATCGACGAGTAGGGTCCGGGTCGACCCAGGGGGTGGATTTTAAGTTGTGAAAATCTAGGGGGGCTAGATTTTCACAACTTTTCACGACTTGCATTATTTATTTGACTCTGGGGAGTTCATTTTTTGGGATATATGAGAAAAAACAGGAATCAGAAAAGGACAGCGAAATCGGCCAGGGCTATAATTTTGTTGGGCCACCCAAAAAATAAAAGTATTATTTTTTTGAAATTTCAAAATTTTGAGTTCTCAAATTCTTTAATTCTCCTTTTCCAATGGGTAGAGCAGACCGAGAAACGTTGTTGGAAGTCAGCTTTCCCTAATAAAAAAATGCTTACTTTAGCCAGAATCCTGCATTTTAACTGCAACATGGCAAATACGCAAAATTTGTATGTCGTCAAAAACAAAAACAACATGAAAAAATTCAACTCGTACGTTTTGTTGCATCTGTAAAGATAAGGAAACGCTGAAAGTTTCATTAACATATCTGTATCCGTTAAAGCGTGACGACTGGTTGATTGTTTTGGGATGTGACCTCACTTGACCTTGACTAACTCGTTGACCCTAGATGACCTGACCGAAAAATTTGAATCAGCATGTCAAATTGATGTGGAAAAGGTATGCTAAATTTGGGCGCGCTACCACGCGTTGTTCAGCTGCTATCCGCGAAAAACCTGAGAGGGGGCGGTTGAAGACCCCCCCCCCCATCCGAGACGGGACGGGTTAATGGCAAACACAACTATCATTGAGAACCGCAGCTACGCTTGAGCCACACCGGTACCACAGCACCCAGTCGGTGCAAATATGAACCAAGGTCACTTGTATTCTGGCTGGATGGATGGTGCACGACCATCGTGCAAAAATTAATTTAAATCCAATGACCGAAAGATGAAGAATAGATGTTCATTTGTTTTGTTTTTCTTTCAATTCGTCAGAAACGTTTGTGTGGCGACAGAACGGGTACATGGTGTCTGCCAGTCTGCCGACCTTGTCATGTGGCCAGGCTCCACAGAACGTCCCCGATAGACGCAGTCTGAGTACACGGGCCGCGGCGGGACGGACGTGCTCAACTCGCACCGGACCATTTGACATCACCAGACCAGACTAGACCAGACTAGACCAGACTAGACCAGACTAGACCAGACTAGACCAGACTAGACCAGACTAGACCAGACTAGACCAGACTAGACCAGACTAGACCAGACTAGACCAGACTAGACCAGACTAGACCAGACTAGACCAGACTAGACCAGACTAGACCAGACTAGACCAGACTAGACCAGACCACATCAGACCAGACTAGACCAGACCACATCAGACCACATCAGACCACATCAGACCAGACCACATCAGAACAGACCACATCAGACCACATCAGACCAGACCAGACCAGACCAGACCAGACCAGACCAGACCAGACCACACCAGACCAGACCAGACCACACCAGACCACACCAGACCAGACTAGACCAGACTAGACCAGACTAGACCAGACTAGACCAGACTAGACCAGACTAGACCAGACTAGACCAGACTAGACCAGACTAGACCAGACTAGACCAGAGCACATCAGACCAGACTAGACCAGACCACACCAGACCACATCAGACCAGACTAGACCAGACCACACCAGACTAGACTAGACTAGACCAGACCACACCAGACCACATCAGACCAGACTAGACCAGACCACACCAGACTAGACCAGACTAGAATAGACCAGACCAGACTAGACCAGACCAGGCCAGACCAGACTAGACCAGACTAGACCAGATCAGACCAGGTCAGACCAGACCAGGCCAGACCACACCAGACTAGACTAGACCAGACTAGACCAGACCAGACTAGACCAGACCACACCAGACCACATCAGACCAGACTAGACCAGACCACACCAGACCACATCAGACCAGACTAGACCAGACCACACCAGACTAGACCAGACCAGACCACCGTGTCGGTGGTCAAGTTTTATTGGATGGAAACGTTGTTGCGAGAGGCACCTCGAATTAAGATCATTTTGGTCTTTTGTGCCAATCGCAAAATTGTTCATGCTATGAGTGCTATGATGTGCTAAATAAATAAACAAACAAACAAACAAACCACACCAGACTAGACCAGACTAGACCAGACTAGACCAGACTAGACCAGACTAGACCAGACTAGACCAGACTAGACCAGACCAGATCAGACCAGACCAGACCAGACCAGACCAGACCAGACCAGACCACACCAGACTAGACCACAACTGAGCAAAAGGCCGAGAGATGAGTCTTGCAAAAACTCCGGTGTTGTTTGGAAGTGGCACATATTTTAAGCTGCGACCCAGACTGTCAGTAAGGCTGACACTCTGGGTGTGGTCTTTCAGATAGGCCGAAAACCATGAAGTGTCCATATCGTGCTGGCTTAATTCGGTCAAAAGTTTTGAATGGTCTATCACAACAAAGCATTTGCTCAAGTCCAGGAGGCAAAGGACGGACATCTCACCACGACCATTGGCCGATAGGATCCGGACGGATATGGGTATCAGCCCGGTCTCCGTTGAGTGACGGTGGTGGAAACTATGCTAGGCAGGAGAGAGGAGGTGGCTGTTGGATAGGTAGGCATAGAGCTGCTGGTGTACTGCACGCTTCACAATTTTGGTCATGATCGGGACAATATAGATTGACCGGTAGTTGGATGGGCTTATAAGGCCACCAGATTAGAGTTGGTATAACCTATGGAGTGCTTCGGCAGTGGTGAAGCTGGAGTCGACCAAATGCAGAAGCGCACTGCCAATAACGTCAAAACTCAGCCGGGTCACACCCACACTGATGCCCCCCCCGCAGGCGGATGAGCTGTTCATGCTGAACACGATGGCGCACAGCTCGGAGAGGGACAGTGTCACCAGGCAGAATGCACAGGCACCCACTCGCTGCGAACGACAGGCTGGACTCGGGGATGCACTCTGACCAGCAACCTCGCCAGCAATGCGTGGTCCAACGCTAACAAAATATTCGCTTAGCTGGTCAGGTATAGCATCAGGAGTCTTACGATGACATTTCGCATCGCCCACGGTGGACCTAATGCACCGCCATGCGCCCCCTCGTCCGCTCTCCTAGATACGCCGCTGCTCATCGTCAAAGGTATCGCGTCGAATGGCAGAGCGCACCTGTCTTTTGAGCTCGCTGTAGACAGTAAAGGCGTGACCTGAGTAACGCACTACCTCCAAAGCAGGTTTTATTATCGATTTGCAACCAACTCAGTTCACATCATACACCCTGCCGGCTAGTTTACATCACATCACATTACCTTACGTACGTCTGTAGGTTAGCTCACATCACATTACATCACGCACCCCTGCTGGCTAGTTCCGCACCTCTGCTGGCTAGCTCCATCACATCACACCACATCACATCACATTACACCACATTACACCACATCACACCACATCACACCACATCACACCACGCATCCCTGCCGACTAGTTCCGCTGGCAGCTATGTGGAGAGGGTTCCGACTGCCTGAGCTGGGATAGTGCATTCATGGCACGCTAGGATTTCAGCTCAAGTTGCACCGTTCAACTTAACTTGCATCGTTCAACTCGACTTGCTTATCGCGTGTTGGTGAGTGCATGGCCTGCGCAAAAAGAAAAACTCCTCAGCGTGAACCCGAACTCAACCAGTCACTCTGACGAACACTTCTAGGAAATGCAAGCATGAAGCGCCGATGTCTGTCTATGACGACACCGATCACTGCCGAGTTCTTGGTCCCCCGCTTGACGGGATCATGTTCACCCTCGTGGCCACACCCTGGGTTGTTCCCGGGACAGTGTCCCGCGCAACATGATGGATCATGTCCTGCATGCATCATTGCCGGACCCTGCTTAGATCACAGTGGGCACCAGGATCCGGATCACTCCCGCCTCCGAATCCTGGATCACGGCCGTAGTCGTTGTGGACCACTCCAGCGACCACCTTAACGACCGCTCTCGAAACCGCGTTTCGCACCACTCTCAGAGCTTCGTTCCGGATCGCCTCCGAGACGACCGGCCACGCCCCGACCGTGGTGCAGTGAACTGGACCGTGACGGGGTGACGGTCACTCTGGCCAGATTACGTGACTCCGCGTCACTGCTGATCGATCGTGAGAGTCGCCACATAGGCGTGACAGTCTGCCATGACGTGCGGACTTCACGGGCGCGATGCTCTTCGGACCAGTCGCCAGGCGGGGTGTACATGGCACATCAGGCGGGGTGTACATGGCACATCAGGCGGGGTGTACATGGCACATCAGGCGGGGTGTACATGGCACATCAGGCTGGGTGTACATGGCACACCAGGCGGGGTGTACATGGCACATCAGGCGGGGTGTACATGGCACATCAGGCGGGGTGTACATGGCACATCAGGCGGGGTGTACATGGCACATCAGGCGGGGTGTACATGGCACATCAGGCGGGGTGTGCATGGCACATCAGGCGGGGTGTACATGGCACATCAGGCGGGGTGTACATGGCACATCAGGCGGGGTGTACATGGCACATCAGGCGGGGTGTACATGGCACATCAGGCGGGGTGTACATGGCACATCAGGCGGGGTGTACATGGCACATCAGGCGGGGTGTACATGGCACACCAGGCAGGGTGTACATGGTACACCAAGCAGGGTGTACATGGTACACCAAGCAGGGTGGACATGGCACACGAGACATGTGCACATGGCAGAGCAGGCATGGTGCAGAGTTGAGGCAGAGTGCTCCTCGTTTAGCCGAGACGGCCGATCAGATGAGACAGATGGTCGTTCGGGACAGATGACCGGTTGAGACGAATGATCGGAGAATGTGGTAAATAGATTAAATATCTGATCGGCTGAGATTAATTATCAGACGATACGGATGATCAGTTGAGATCGTGATCAGATGGAACAGGTGATGGGTTGCGGCAGACGATAACTGTGAGTGAGTACGCCATAAACCCGGTCAGGTTGGGGCAGATCGGACCACATCTTGCGCCTCAACGCCGTCAGCATGCGCACAGCCCGTGGCCGTTCATCCAGGCGCACATTCCGCCATTGCGGTGGTGAAGATGCCCGTGTGCAACGCGATCCAACACTTAGATTCAGAAGCGGCCACGTTCTCGTGTGCTGAGCTGGATTTCCGACCGTGGGAGCCACGGGGCCGTTACCGGGGAATTGGGCGCGTCCGGCACGCCTCGCGACGCTGCATCTCTTCAGGTTGGCGCTTAATTTCTACTGCCGGTAAGTCTCCAGGCTAAGCCTGTTTCAGGTTCGTGTCTGAGTTCAGGATCATGTGTCGAGCTTCGTCCAGGTAATCTGACTGAAAGCCTGTAGCATGAAGAAATATGCCTGGCATATGTGTGGCCCCAATTGGAATATTACGTGCAAACATGGAGCCCCCACCTAGAAAGAGATATAGACATGTTAGAAAGAGTGCAGCGCAAAGCCACTAGACTCATCAATGCAATAGGTAACTTAGAATATGGAGAAAGGATGTGGCGTTAGATATGTACTCACTCAAGTATAGGAGAAAGGGCGATATGATTGAAACGTACAAAATTATTGAAGGACTAGATCAGGTCGATTTGAATGATATATGTTGGTATTATAGACACAACCAACCACTCTGAAGACACTTCTCCATTGCTTCGGGACAGCTTGTGCGTGATTTCCATCTGGCCCATATTATAGTCCGTTCGTCATGTTCAATGGTCACGACTACAAATTATGGTACGCACTGACACAATTACTTGCAGGACACAAGTGCAGTCAGCAGAGCACAATCATGTGCTGACCAAATTAATTAGTTGCAAGCATTTGGTGGTTGAACAATGTGCACCAATGCCCGACTGCCGCCGAGCACCGACGGTCGTTGCTAATCTCCTCGGCTTAGTGTACAGCACAACCATAGCACCATTGAGAAGTTGTAAACCACACGAGACTAGGCGGGAAAGTCGTCTGCAGAAGTGCCCAGCTGTTCAGCCAGAATCGGAGCGCCAACTTCGCCGCACCTCCCATTTGTTGTGTTGCGAGCAGGCTTTCAAAACACTTCCGCCTCCAAGGCCGGCCGGCCGGCAATCTGTCAATTGCACCGGTTTGTGAAAGCACAATTAAACAAAGTTGGCCGCCAGCCAACTAGTGCGCCAGCGACCAGGACGGTCTGCAGCGACAGCGAGCGAGGCGTGACAATGTCAAGGTCAATGTCACACCGCGGCCGCCTCACCCGCCGAGTGTGGCGGCCGCACAAGGACAGTGATGTGGCCAGCAGTGGTGATGTGGCCAGCAGTGGTGATGTGGCCAACAGTGGTGATGTGGTGATATGGTGGTGATGTGGTGGTGATGTGGTGGTGTGGTGATATGGTGATGATGTGGCGGTGATGTGGCCAGCAGAGGTGATGTGACCAGCAGTGATGTGGTGATATGGTGATGATGTGGTGGTGATGCGGCCAGCAGTGGTGATGTGGCCAGTAGTGGTGATGTGGTGATGTGGTGGTGATGTGGTGATATGGTGGTGATGTGGGGATACGGTGGTGATATGGTGGTGATATGGTGGTGATATGGTGGTGATATGGTGGTGATATGGTGGTGATATGGTGGTGATGTGGTGGTGATGTGGTGGTGATGCGTCCAACAGTGGTGCGCTGCTGGCGCGTGGCACGTAAGCGGCGAGAACTCGATGTCGATTGGTGGACAGTGACGTCATCGCCCGGTCAACGGCAGGTCAGCTGGAGCCGATTCATCCGAGTCGAGAGCAGACGAAATGTTTGGCTTACGCAACTACGGAGTCTGAAGTACGCATTGTGCTTAAGGAAATGTGGGACAGGCCTGCTGAATTGCATCACGTAGTTCGATGATGATTGGTATTGGTCCTCGCCTAGTGACAGCATTTCGTCATCCTGCCCGACGGAGGGGGTGGGGCGGGGATATTGTCACCCGTCGCCATTTCTGGGTCCTGTCCCACGGAGGAGCTGTCGACACCCCTCGCCATTTTATCCACGAGTAAACCAGCAGAGTCAAAATCAGCGTATTGTTGTACACAACTGCCATCAAATGTCACTCATCGTGACCAGGTTTCAAGTATCAATATTAGGTAGCAACTAGTGATGCCGAACAGATCCGAAGTCTTCAATTCAAGAGAACTACCGCCTCCAGAAACTACCACAAGAAGCCACAACCATGGACGTGGAGCTTAGACGCGTAGCTCTGGAGAATGGACATGATACATCGGTTGGTGTTCCGCACATCAGGAGCGGACCAACATATATGACCTCAGATGAAGTCAAATGTACCATGTCATATGGATTAGCATTTCGCCATGAGGGTGCGACCAAGCGACCATTGGCTTTGATAACCTCGGATAGTATTTTCGAATTCGGAGCTATCCTGGGGATGAAGAGATAGAACTTAACGAACATTTATACCCTGAAAAGTGAAAATGCAAATTGTGAAGGAAATTCTTGTTTTAATAATGAAGGATTTCGAATTATACGACACATTTGATATAGGATTTAACGCTACGCATGACATGACATTAGCCAGGTAAGATCCGAAGGAGCATTTTGGTAGGTATTTCGTAAGCACGTGAACAGTAGATTGTGGCAATTTGCGAAAAACTCACAAGCTTTCTCAGCTGCTGACAAAATACGATATTTGAACCTTCCCACGATGTCAGTCAACGATCTCGCAGATTCATGTGCGGTGTCCGTAGCGAGATATTGTAGCAAACCCCGCTAGTTTGTGTTGTTTCTCTAGTCTGCTCTGGTTAAATTGAGGGATGGGGTGATACCAATTCCCTCCCGTGTCATTCGAAGGTAGCAAACTGCCCAATGCCAGCAAGTGTTCGTGACCTGTCACAACCGGGGTTCTCTGTTGTGCTTTGCATGAGAATTAAGGAAACCTACCCGTGCTTCCTTGAGGTTACCCCTATAGAAGAACGTGCTTAAAGTCTAAAATTGCAACAACAAAAGGTAAACTATATTGCATAACTTTTATCAGGTCAATGGGCTTCTTTAAGCGGAAGAAGCCACAGGCGTATGTCCTGGATATGCATAATTGAACAGATACCATTTGTACAAAATGATTGGCTACAGTTCGCTCGCTAATACTGATGTGTGTGTGCCACCGTCGTTCAGTACAGATTTGCGTGGCATCCCATCGGGGATCACGTGACATCTAAATGACCTGGCGATATTATCATTGACATGAAGCTATGCACCAAAGGTGCATCAGCAGGTACTTGAAATTGCAAACGATCAAATCAAACTGTGTGGTGCCCATAGCTTAAGACTGTTTGTGGAAATTGTGTCATGCCAACTCCCCCACCATCTCGACAAGCAGGTGTCAGGCAGGTGCGGAAGCATGTGCCAAGAGGCACAACCCAGGGATGGGTTGTAGCTACGCCTCCCCATGGCACCCAAATATACGCCGGATCAAGCAGAAATTTTGAGATTTTCATCATGCGAAACTGGAAAATTGTCTGCCCAGTCCTTTCCCTACTTCATCACCCTTATTTCGCGTCTAGGCACCCTCAAGAAAATCCTGGCTGCGCAATGCACATACACTTAGGATGGCCAGCATGCATTATGTGCATTATGAGGCACTAAACATGTGATGAAGCTACACTATAGCAGGCGTGTATTCAAAGCTGGTGTTTTCTTATCGCGTATTACGTCAGCTATGTTACACCATTGTCTGCTCCAGCACACGAGGCGCGCTGCAGAAAAGCCAGCCTTCTACGGTCATTTTCGAACCGTCCGGACGACGCTTTCGCCAGAATATGTCTTACGGCGCTCATGTCCAGTGTTCCTCCCCTGTCACGAGGGAACAAAGCAACGAGGCGGGTGATGAAAGCATTGCTGTGGCTGCTAAGCCTGGTTCTAAGCCGGTTGCGAGTCGAATGACGTGAAGCCAATTCACAGATCCCGGCGAGCAAAGTATACCTGGAATCTATATGCGTACCGGACGATATCGCGCCTATCCACAGATCCAAGCGAGCACAGTGTACCTGGTATGTACATGTGTACCGGACGATATCACGCCTATGCACAGAAGGCGGCGAGCACAGTGTACCTGGAATGTACATGCGTACCGGACGATACCACGCCTATTCACAGATGCCAGCGAGCAGTGTACTTGGAATGGAATGTACATGCGTACCGGACGACACCACGCCTATCCACGAATGACGGCGAGCACAGTGTACCTGGTGCAGTTGTGGCCGTATGCAGCCGGTACACAAAGACTTCATCGACTGAATGTGCCACGGACAGACAAAGGGAATAATAAACAGTGTCGTCGTGTCCGCCCACATGCATCGCAATCGATACAGCGTGCCGCTGGAGCGTTTTCCTGATGATAGGCGCTTAAAAGGGCGACGGCGAGCTACGGCCGCGGGCGGTCCTACGTCCTACCGAGCCGGTGTGACAGCCTGAGGCGGACATAGGCTGCGGCCGTGGGCGGTCCTACGTCCTACCGAGCCGGTGTGACAGCCTGAGGCGGACATAGGCTGCAGCCGCGGGCGGTCCTACATCCTACCGAGCCGGTGTGACAGCCTGAGGCGGACATAGGCTGCGGCCACGGGCGGTCCTACACCCTGCCGAGCCGGTGTGACAGCCTGAGGCGGACATAGGCTGCAGCCGCGGGCGGTCCTACACCCTACCGAGCCGGTGTGACAGCCTGAGGCGGACATAGGCTGCGGCCGCGGGCGGTCCTACACCCTGCCGAGCCGGTGTGACAGCCTGAGGCGGACATAGGCTGCAGCCGCGGGCGGTCCTACACCCTGCCCAGCCGGTGTGACAGTCCGAGGTGGACATGGACTGCGGATCAGTGTACATGGGGGCGCCGCACATGGGGCGTGTCGTGCATGACCTATCGTCGGCGCGGTCAGGCGGCGCACTACGCGGAGCGCAGTCTGCGACCAACCACTTACTTCACACGCGTGCTAAGCACGCCCAGCTGCAGCTTAACCCTCGTCGGTGCGGGACGTTTTGCCAACCTTGCCAGTGCAGAGGTGATGAGGGTGGGTGGGGTTTTGCTACGGCACCCCTAACATTTCCAAACAAAGCGAGCTTGCGACGTGTGGCAAAAAAAAACAGCGCGTTGTGAGTCTTGCCGTCGCACGATTCATAGCAAATTTGTATTCTTTTGGTTCACCGTCCCTCAGGTCACTTTGGGGTTCATTTCTTTGTAAACATAATGATGCGTCACTTTGAATTGTTGCCAGCATGGATGTAGATGGCCAGTGTGTGCTTTCACATGTTTGCCAATTTGCTGTCATTATCTTTGGATACTAACCACGTGCGATTTGCTATGTTTCGTCTGATAGGTAGGGGTAATGCGGTAGAAGTGTTGAACGCATTGTAAAGACCCCCGGCATAGACCGAAAGCACTGACTGCTAATATCCAGTATAAAGCTATGATAGGCAATGGTAAAATAGCAGCAATTTCAAGCTTGGTGACCAAAATAATCCCCACAGTACCTCCTAACATGACAGAGGTTATCCGAGGCCATGTTAGGTCAGTGACCTAGAATGATCTTGAAAATACCAATGATCTATGTGGACGGGTTAGCTGATGCACACGGTGCACACAGTGCACAATATGCAAAACGTCACCAGAAAGTCTATGGTTTCCATAAGTGAGAGAATGGCACATTTCAGTGTGCTTCCATCGCGAATCGGAAAATCGGAAAATTACGCCCAATAAAATGCAGAAAGGCATGTTTGTTGCTGCTAAAGGAGTCCGGTGACGGTTCAGACACTCCTTGACCACATCAAGACATCAGCTGCATACAACAGATCGCTATATGACGATCTTTAAAATTGGATCAATCCGTATAAGTAAACAGATGATGTGATTGGAGGACACGGGCATATTCACAGTTTTCACCAGGCGGTCTTCGCAAGCCATTGAAATCACGATCCCCACATATAAACGTCACTGACCCGCTCCTTAATCATAATACCTCTTTAAGGTGTAACATTATCTCACCTCCATGAAATTGTTACACTTTGCAGGAGAATAAATCATATTTTGCTGTTCTAGCTCCAGTCAGTTCCATCAGCATAAATTGTGGAAATTACACGGAATGTTGACAGCAAAATGAAAGCTTCCCAAAGGTCTGCAAGTGTTTCTTTTTCGAAGTCCAGCCGAATTTGCTTTCCTACAAAATTGGGCGTAGCCACAGAAGCAAACTGGCGTCATGTTTGCACAGCTACTTCTACTCTCGATTCCTTGCCGTACCAGTCTCTCGTTGCTGACAGGATAGTCTCAGCTTGTGCCTAGTTTCGGCTACAGCGAGCTATATCGTGGTGGTTTATCGTTGAACTATCCACAAAAGCAGTGCGCAATGGTGGGTCGAACTCTCTTTTGCTACGGTTTCCACAAAGTGTCTGGAAAATGCGCAGAACCCTAACGCCATCCCGATATATGGGGGTTTGCATTGCTTGCGTAATAATTGATGTTGTCGATCGTGTCGCCGATCGGTCGCCGTACTACACTTGACCTTTGCGACCGTGACTGACAGTTTGCGGCCGTGACGGACAGTGACAGGCCGTGACAGACAGACAGACAGAGGCCAGCCAGCGAAGGAAGCCTTTGTGTGAGTGGTATCGAGTCTGTGAGTGGGGCGCACCAGCACCGAACTCACAGCGAATGCTATTCGCCACAATGACGTAGCCAAGAGGGACGAAGGAGACGGATACCCCTGGTAGGTCCGAGCGGGCCCTTAGGCGATCGCCTTGAAGGACCAGCAAGGGCTCTCTTGCCAGACGTGAAGGGCTCCTGGACCGACGAGAGGGGCCCTGGGCTGACGGAAATGGTTTTGGGCCGGTGAAGATGGCCACGAGTAAACGCAAAGTGTCCCCGGGAAGATGTTCAAGGCCCCGGGCTGGACAAACGTGAAGGGTTTCCAGGAAGACGAAAGGAGCCCTGGATTGTTCGAAGGGTCCCCGGGCTGACGGAGAGGGATTCCGAGCCAATATGAAGGTCTTCTAATGTGCTGACTGGATCCGGGCCGAGACAAATGAGCTCCTGACCTGATGAAGAGGGCTCGAAACGTTGAAGGAGACCTCCGGTCTGCCAGAAAAGGCACTGGGTCGTTAAGTAAGGCCCACGAGACGACTGAAGGGGCCCTAGTTGCTGAAGAGGAACTCGGGCTATCGAAAACGGTCCTTGGACCCACGGATTTCCCCAGCCGTAGAAAAGCCCGTGGCCTGATTTAGGTGCCAAAGCTGCTGAAAGAGGGCTTCCGTCGCGACAAAGAAGGTTCCAGATCGGTAGAAAGGGCCCCTACGCCGACTAAGAGGACCTCTGGCCGCTGGAGAACCTTGGACCTCTGTAGAGGCCCACAGCCGGCATGAAGGGTACCTTTGCCGACGGAGGGAGCCGAAGCAGCACAGGGGCTTCTTGTGTGATGGAGACGGCCAAAGCTGTTGAAAGAAAGGCCCGGAGCTCATGATTTGAACACAGAAAAGGAAACACCCAGAATATAATCTGAACCACAAAACATCAAAATTGCAACTGCTGCAATACTCAGAGATGCAATGTCTATGGAATATATCGCCTTGGTCGTACAAGGGGATACACAAAACTGAAACTAATGGAGAATAAAGGTACAGAGGAGGAAGATGTCAAAAACAGCAAAGTCAATTATAAAGAGTAACTTTGAATAAAGAGACTTAGGTAAGCTAGAAAGAGGACAGGGCAAAGCCACTAGGCTTATCAGTGCACTAGACCACTTGGTCAAATGAACATGGAGAAATGCATATGGCATTTGTATGTAAATATTTCAGTATAGGAGATTGAGGTGGATGTGATTGAAATGATTAAAATTACTAAAAGGTTGGATAAGGTCAGCCGGATTGATGATCTTCAATTTATGGTGCCACACAGAGGTCAGCAATTCAGGTTAGACAAGTCGAGGTGCGATACAGTTAAGCGACAACATGCTTTCGAAAAGTCAAACGGTGGACGATTAATTGAATAGGCTGCCTGCTGATGTTGTTGGCAGTAGCTCATTGAAGGTATTTAAACATAGGGTGGACAAGCGTTTATGTTGGCAATTCTTGATTTCTGGTTCTAATTAGAGGTGGATGGGTTTATCATCACCCTAATAGGTGTTAGGTGCTGTGCAGATCCTATAAGCAAACATAAATGGAGTTCGAAAATTATTCATGGGGCATCGCTGTGGAGGAGTGTGTCGTGCAATATCAAGGGAGTGCTGGAAGTCAAGTTAGGATAACAGATATCTCGGAATGGGGACATGGTCTTGACTGGGGGGGGGAGGGGCGGCGGTCAGTTGACCCACGCATGTCACGCGAGATCGAGTGAATAAGGTTGGATATGTCGAGGTAGATAGTTGGATTTATGGGTAATTGGGTGTGTGTAGGATGTTAGTAGATAGCTTCTACATAATTTAGAATAAGAAATTGTTTCGGATGTTGAACATATTTTTGTCGTACAGGTTTATGGAATGATCCCTTTACAGGCGGACGGGTCCCTGCGGCTCTGATTATTTTTGAACATTTTATGAATCTTTACTCCAGCACCATCGCACAGGGTATGGACCTCCCTAATGAAGCGACTATTATGTCCAAAGTGAGCAGCATCTTCCGACTGGCATAACAGACCCAGGTGCGCGCACACCTATCCCAACAGGTATTCCACAAACGACGACCGGCAGAACCGACACAGGGTCTGACACACCTAAATACCTATACACCTGCACACCTGCACACCTACACATCCATCCCAGGAGGTGCCAATCGCCTTCACGAATGCAAGCTGGAGTGAATGGAATAAGCCAACTTCAGATAGCTTTCCTGGATTTAGAAATATTGTGCAGTTACAGTACGTCAATGATTTGAAGTAGCGTTCATGTCTCGCCAAACGAATTGAAGTCGGTAGTTCGGAGGAGTATTCCATGATTTCCAACTGTGAAGTAATTGGCTTCACTTGGTCTTATTCATGATGTACGATTTCAAACATGACATTCAATGTAATTATAAAATTGCAATGCACCATGGCTACACCATGATAAACCTGTCATGTCCATGGGGTGTCGATAGGCTGTCTACAAGCTACGACGTAATTATAAAAATATCGCTTTCGTTGCATTGAAAATGTGACGTCCGACCTCAGCAGGAAAATCAACTAATGACAAAAAAAAAGTATGACAGCTGGGAGACAATTGTGAGATTGTGTGACAGGCCACTCGTCATCGTTCCGATCCGCTTGTGCACTAGGGCACAGCGTCCTTGAGAAATTTGGGATTCGAGATTCGGCCCTATGATTTTGAGATGTAATCGAGTGTGCTGATTTCAAATTCGAAAGCCGTTCTTGGATCAAAGCATTTTCTGGTCCGCAAATTTACACTTTTCTGCAGGCATGTTTCCTAACTTTATGCTAAATATGGGACTATGGACACAAAGACATGTCTGAAAGTTGTGTGACTGTTATATTCGTGATGTTCACACCAAAATACCTATGATTACCACTTTTCAGCGCGCTAAAGCGGATATTGGATGTATTTCTGACGGTTTCTCTGGTCCGTCCGAAACATCTCTCACTAACGCCATCTTTAGGTGTTTTTTTCCATGAACTCGGAAAATTGACTCATTGGACTAGACATATATCAAAAGCCTGTCCAGTATACATCTAAAATTTACACTAACGAACTGAAAACTGATGCCTAAGTTCCCACAGGGGCGGATCCAGGGGGAGGCAATAGTTGGTATGTTGAAAAAAGCAAAGGCAGGTTCGTATACACAATACAAAAAGTGAACACGTTTCTTGAAAACTTCAAATAACATAAAACAAGCTTTGAAGTATCATAGTAATCGTTTATAATGTAGGAAAACATTGCATAACACACTGGACTACCGTTTAGTGATCGGCTGATGGAAATAATAGAAATACACACAGGAGAACTGCCACTCAGACACATTATCACTTCTCTGGACGGCCCAACAAACGTAAGGGACGGATTTCAAAGCCCTGTTGGAAAGATGCATTCGAAGATTGAAGACATGAGGTATGACCCAGCGTTTGAACGGCTAGCTGAAGGCGAGGAACATGTGGATATCCCAGAAGATGTACTTGACAGCATGTCAACAGACCAGAAGATCTCTTACGAACTGTGTCGGGCGGTGAAAGCTGCAAGTCTGCCTGCAGGCATGTAAGAAATGAAGCCTGGCAAGCTGAACCACGCGCGCTGGTTGACAACAGGTGAGAGGATAGTGTACTTGTGGACCAGGCAGCACGGGCTCACCGACTCAAACAAGAGAATCCTGAGACGGCTGGCAGAGTTCTGTGTCAACGTATATTTCAAGTGCTACTTTGAGATTAAGACGAAGGCCAAAATCGTGGACGCACCCAAACACATAATAACCCATCTCCGGACCCTTCGTACGCAACCAGAAGAGGTTCAGGCGGCGGTTACCCGCTGTGTTCGGTCTTCCGCCTGGTACGCCCATCCTGAGAGCCTCCTGCTGTCCCTTCTCGCCAGTGAACAACCTGAAGATGGGAAGTTTGCCATCGAAAAGATCATCGGTGTGAGAGGAGGAGCAGAGTACCGGGACAAGTCGCCAAGGACGAGAAAGCACCCCAAGATCAACATGTCCACCTCATCACTTATACAACTGATCGACTGGGACGACACAGAGATCACGGAACCTGTGTTTACGTGTGGAATCGCCGCAACAGAACTCAGGAGGATCATATCCATGCCGCTGGATGTCCCTCCGTTCCCTGCGAATGCCCAGTCGACGGAGCGGGCGGTCCAGCACGTCACGACAGCCGCTGGAAAGGTCAGGAGGCCCGAGATGGCTCTGTCCGCATCAGCGTCCACCACAGAAAACAGTTGCCAGTGTTCCTCTCTAAGAAGGATATAATGGAAGCTATGAAGTAGGCCAATGACGGGGAGTAGTAAAAATGCCACACAAAACTGTACTTTATGCATTCTGTCCTACAGATATCTATTATTTCCCTCAGCCGATCACTAAACGGTAGTCCTGTGTGTTATGCAATGTTTTCCTACATTACAAACGATTACTATGATACTTTAAAGCTTGTTTTATGTTATTTGAAGTTTTCAAGAAACGTGTTCACTTTTTGTATTTTGTATACGAACCTGTCTTTGCCTTCTTCAACATACGTACTATTGCCTCCCCCTGGATCCGCCCCTGAGTGAACTTAGGAATCAGTTTTCAGTTCGTTAGTGTACATTTTAGATGTATACTGGACAGGCTTTTGACATATGTCTAGTTCAATGAGTCAATTTTCCGAGTTAATGAAAACAACACCTATAGATGGCGTTAGTGAGAGATGTGTCGAACGGACCAGAGAAACCGTCAGAAATATATCCAATATACGCTTTAGCGCGCTGAAAAGTGGTAATCATAGTTATTTCGGTGTGAACATCACGAATATAACAGTTACACAACTTTCAGACATGTCTTTGTGTCCATAGTTCCATATTTAGCATAAAGTTAGGAATCATGCCTGCAGAAAAGTGTAAATTTGCGGACCAGAAAGTGCTTTGATAAAAAACAGCCTTCGAATTTGAAATCAGCACACTCGATTACATCTCAAAATTGTAGGGCCGAATCTCGAATCCAAAATTTATCAAGGACGCTGTGCCCTATTGTACACGCCATTTGATGACCGAACATGAGTATGTTTTAGGAGGTCTAACATCAGTTGGTTGGGTTAGATTCATTTAGGATATTTTTGTAATTTGACATCAGTGTTCTTTGTTAGCCACCAAAAACCACATTTCCGCACACTTACCATTTTCGTACGTGGTGGGGGATAGCATGTACTGTCATTGTCCAAATATGTGCTTTTTGCTAGCGTTTGAATAAAAAAATCCTAATAGAACGATATTTAATATTATTTTTTGGTGAATTTTCTCTAGATATCAGCACATGAACTTGAACTGCTGATTTGCTGAGTTTTCATTTCCCATAGAAAGGAATATCAGCTTCCTTCAAATCACATCAGATAATGATGTGAATTGAAGGAATGTTAAATGTTAAGCGTGGCGTTGTGGGGGGGGAAGATGTGTGGCCGGGTCCACGGCCAGAAGAAAACCAACGGATCAATCGCTGGGAGCCCATCTGCGTAAGCCCAAGATGAACCACGAGAAGCGCTCTGGACTCGCCTCCTGAGGCTTAGCGGCCTGACGGTTCCCACCGAGGAATTCTTCCAAACATTCAGAGAGATGGATGCAGCGTTCTCTGTCCACCATGCCCAAGAACCCAACACCCTCAGCAGAGATCCAAGGGTCATTGAAAGCTTCCGCCAAGTGTTGGAATCCAGATTCAATTATACATATAAAATATAATAAGTGCTTTGCGAGGATCCGGACATTTATTCGTCTCGGGGTGGTGAACAACAAGGCGAACGTCGCCAAGCTCGCAAAGCGGCAGCAGCGGAAAGCCGAGCAGTTTGCTTAGTGACTGCGAAGTGTGGGCCGCACTTCGGCGACACTTCACATTTAGATCAGTGCTTGAATCCTTCATTGTTTGGACGTATAGGTGCATCACCTGCCGTTGATCATATAGCTGCATGTCAGTACTTTCTACACCAATATTACACGAGACCAAACGTACGTGTTGCAGTTGCACCGAGTGTATGTTAAGCTCAAGAACTGATGTGTCTGTGTTTGTGAAGTCGGTGGAGCGTAGCCTGTAGGTTTACGCGTACTCATCGTCCCACTACGGAGCGAGTGAGTAGTCTGTGTATGCATGCATGTCGAGTTGTTCTCAGCCACAGATGTTACGATGAGGATGTTCAATTTATTCTTGCCAGTTCGTCAGACTTTATAAGGTGCCAGATATGTACGTACTACAATGTTAGGTATTGTAATATATTGACGCAATGTAGTCTCATTAAGTAACATGGCTTATCTGCACCTGCTACCGATAACATCTTATGTCACGCGTTTGGTGGAGTCGCGGTAGCTTAGTCGGTAGGGTGTTGGGCTCTTGACCGCAAGATTATGGGTTCGAGTCCCGCAACCAGCGGAATTACGGAGTCCACCCGCGACAAATCGGTTTGAGAAGTTGGCGACGCTATATGACCTAGCAGTTAATTGCGTCGTAAAAGAACCCAAGGTTCTTTTTCTACTTCATGTTTTTGCCTCTCCCAATATACGTCTTGCGTTGTCCTTCCTCGATATATCGTTTTAACCCATTAAAGCCCGGACCCATTTTCCGTCCAAATTTTCAGTTTTTTTTGGCATGTAGCCTAGTTATGAGGGAACTAAGAAAATTTGACAAATTAAAAAAATACTCGATAGTTTTTTTGATACAGATGCGACCAAAAATGGCCGCACGGGCGCCAGCGACGGGCGGGCGGCCGCGCAGTGCCGGGCGGCAGGTGGGCAGGCCGCGCGGTGACGGGTAGCGCGGGTCCGCGTAGCGGTGGATGCCGGTGGAAGGCATGTATGTGCTCTAGGCCGTGTGGTAGGCGACGAAGCAGGCGAAGCAGAGAGGCACATCACACTTCACGCACTTCTTGGTGGACCTCCGCTGGCACTTCTCTAGCTGGCAGCGTCGGCGGAAGCCTAGGTTGGTGGACAGGTGTCCCACGCCGTCGTACCGGAGGCTGCCAGGGATCCACACTCCGCGTGTACGCTTCGGAGAGCTCGCCTTTGCCCCACCTCCGGTGCTGACCCTGGCAGCGGTCATCAGATAGATGGTGGCGATGTCACGGCGGAACTGGAGCAGCGTCAGTTTCTGCTGCTGAGGCACTGCGGCGCGGTGTAGCAGCCAGCTGTTGACCATGGCCATGTCCAGAGCACGGGTGATGAGACACCAATACCACTTTTGCCCCGGATGGACACCTGGCACTGGCCCAGCACCCAGTCATGGAGGTCCACGCCGCTCATGCCTTGGTTGTACGCTTTCAGCAGTTTGGGCTGCGGAACTTCCTTGCGTTTCTTCTCCGTCCTGTCATAACGGTATGCAGAGGTCGCCGAATCCACAGTGTCAAAGTTGGTCATGATGTTGACCACCTTGTTGTCCTTCCACCTCACCAGCAGCACCTCGTCTGTCGAGTCAAAGTGCTGCTCGTGAGTACCACGATTTTTCTTGTTCATTGCCTTGAGTGGTGTGACCGCGCACTTGTCCAGTCTGTCCTCTCGTGCCGTACCAGTGGCGCGCAGACCACGAGCCTTCAGCGTCGCCAGCAGCGTCCGCGACGTGAACAGGTTGTCGAAGAACAGTCTGTGGGCGCCTGTGTCGGTCACTGGGCTGATCATGTCCAGCACGACACGCGTTCCCAGGGGTAGATCTTGCAGCTCCGGCCGCTTCTCCTTGCCACAGTACAAGTCAAACTTGTAACAGAAGCCGTCACTGCTACACAGCGCCCACAGCTTGTATCCGAACCTTATCGGTTTTCCGCGCATGTACTGCTTGAGGCCGTGATGACCGTAGTACTTTACCATCATCTCATCAACCGCCAGATCCTCCTGAAACACGTTGAACTGCTGGAACGACTCGTTCAGAAGGTCCAGCAGCGGACGCACCTTGAAGGCACGATCTTGGAGCTGAGATTGCGGCCCAGGCAGCTTGGAGTTGTCCTGTATATGAATATATGATTTTATCTTCATGTACCGGCTTCGAGGTATGGCGTTGCGGATGATGGTGTGCTGCATGTCCACGGCTTCCGACCAATACATCCTCTCGCTGGGTAGCTGCCTGTAGCCCGAGTACAGCAGCACACCCAGGAAGCCTTTCAGCTCGTCCTCGTGTAGCTGGAACTCGGGGTCGTTTTTGACGTCCTGGGCATATCTCAGCGTCTCAGTGCGGATATGCTGGATGATGTCGCTGAAAACTTGCTCGAAAATTTCAACCGGCTTTTTCGAGCCGAGCTGATCCGTTAGATCCTGTCGATTTTTCGAAGCCGTGTCGGACATCGCACCCCATCCACAGTACACCGGGTTCACGGGCTTCCACACCGGTGCAGATTTATCAAACTTGCGCTTCTTTTACACTGTAGCGGCCAGCTCGTCTTCCTGCTCTTCTTCCCGGCGGAAGTGCACCTCCACAGTACCAGGCACATCGTGTACGATGGCTGGACCAGTTCCGTCATCATCAGCCTCATCCTCGTCACTCATGTCGTCCTCCACGGCCGGAGGAATGTTTACAAGCTTCAGGTCGGCATCACACAGTTCGTCATCGTTCATTATCAGCTCCACCGCTTCTTGGACTGTAAGGCACTGAACACGAGGCATGATGGTTTCTTCGCAACCACGGATAAAACGACACGTGTGACACACACGACTTTTGGCGCGCTACCGGCCGCGCCGCCCGGATTTGACGCGGGCGTCCGTGCGGCCAAAATTGGTCGACCCCAATTTGGCGTCCACTGTGTAGGACCCATGTAAAGGAACAACAACTTCCCATACATGTCTGTAATCCCACTAACGTCTACTTTTCGTTCATCAGCATTCATGTTTTCATCGATGCCTAAAAAGTTAAGAAATATGCAATTTTGTACACATGGGTCACGTGTGACCAAAATCGCTAAATTTACTTCTAATTAATTTCCCCTTAGAAGTTGGTTGGGACCTTTTACACGGGTAGGGGACATGTCAGGACTGTTGCCGACATCCTGATAAAGTTTCGTCTTTATCCACTGGATATTGTCATATCTACAGCAGTTTGAAATGACCGTCCAAAAATGGGCCGCCGGGCTAAAACGGGTTAATACGCACTCTGTTGGGCGCCGGAATATATGTATTCATGTGCGCAACATGACGAACGCAGTCGATGCGCCCGAAATGCAAATTCATCTCCACCACAGAATACACAACCGAGAAACAATTGGCAGTGGGAGAGAGGGCTTTTCTCAATCTTGGCAGTCTCGTCTTCCCCAGATGTATGCTCCTCGTATTAAAGCTTGATTGATAAACAACTTGTGTTGCCGTATTTATGTTGTGCTGTACTGCAAAATGCGTGATAATTCAGGCTACACGACGCTAATAATGAAGTCATATTTTAAAATGAAAATATTTCCTTTAGTTAAAAATAGAACACATTTACTTAAAAAGATGTATGGTATTACGTGGTAATTTTCCATTCCACCCACAAATTAAGCTGTTATTAAAGTTGCTTTCGAGCTGGTTTGGCATTGGAATTGCTGTTGCCACTGCATTATTGCATGCATGACAGAAGTTTGATTCACATGGCGCCAGCGACGCAGCCAATTGTCCCTTTTATGTACCTTTTGTGCTGTGTTGTTTTGCCTATTTGACGCGATGCCATAATAGCCACAAGACAATTGTGGATGATCTCAATAAAGTCTGTCTGTCTGTCTGTCAATGTATTTCGACTGAAAATGCCGAATGACGATGTGCGAACATAGGCAAAGCCGCGGTGGGGGATGTACGGGGATGCTTCCCCGATCTTGCCAAGCTCCGCGTTAAGCCTTTGGCAATGCATGATAATCGAACCGAAATCCTCATGCGGGCATCTAAAATCCGTCTAAGCGCTTACGGGTTCCACAAAGTTGTTGCTGAATCTAAATCGAGCCTTCATGGTACAAAAGGCGTGATTTTTTATTTTGCGCCGGTACTCCAGGAAGTTCAGGATTGTCACCGAAATATTTTAACCAGTCAGCTCCTGTCAAAGCAATGCTTGTCGCAGTCCTGGTGACGTGTGTTCGCCGTGTATCGTAAGAGGCGTGGAGCCGAGCTTAGAACTGGCATCGCTCTGACTCCAGCGCGGGTTCAGTCATTTGACTGTTCGGCAGCATGCACAATTGTTGGTTTTGTCACCTTGATAATCATGTACTGTTATTAGATGCACACCTCGAGGAGCAGGGACTAATGTTGGTCGGCGTGTACTGGTGGGAGGGGAAAGGGCAACCGTTAGTTTTTAGCTCAACATTTGCGATGCACTGCCGTAGTGCCACAAATGATTAAATTCAGGGGGTCCTGTCTCCTGTCCCACCCTCGATGGTCCGCCGCCCGTGTCAGGAAGAGACTGTGGGCCTGGACACTGCCATAAGCGGTGACGTGTTCCGCACTTCCTATGCCTGGCTGATTAGAAGAAGTGTCCAACCATCAATTTAAGGTTACCGAACCCCAGCCTTGCAGAATATCTGCCTTTTTCCCTTCTCTTTATGCAAAAGGTCGTCCCATGTGAACAATATCTTAATTCACTATCGCTTATTAGAAGGAGTTCCCACGACGCGCACGAAAAGCTCCCGGCCTCCAGCTTCGAACCGGCTACCTCCGAGTCTGCAAACTGACGCGCTACCAACTGAGCTACCCGCACCGAATCGCCTGGCCTGCTTAGGTTCAATAGTGTCGATGGATATGGCATGGGTCTAAATAACACCATTTTACGCAATAACTAACACGTTCATATAAAACCCTACCATAAGTATCGAAATACCATGAAACAAGCTTTCAGATGACGTATAATTTATACCTCTCACCTATACTTACTAGTCAGGAACGTACGCGTAAAAGTACTATTTCTTGCTGTCGTGATAACCTGCTGAATCCAAATCAGCGCCCAGATGACGTCGCCGGCTGCCAATGGACATTGACAGGGGCCGCGTGTGACCACCCTGGCGACTGTGATTGGCGACCGTGATTGGCGACCGTGACTGGCGACCGTGACTGGCGACTGTGACTGGCGACAGTGATTGGCGACAGTGGTTGGCGACCGTGACTGGCGACCGTGACTGGCGACTATGACTGGCGACTATGACTGGCGACTATGACTGGCGACTATGACTGGCGACTATGACTGGCGACTATGACTGGCGACTATGACTGGCGACTATGACTGGCGACTATGACTGGCGACTATGACTGGCGACTATGACTGGCGACTATGACTGGCGACTGCCACTGGCGACTGCCACTGGCGACTGCCACTGGCGACTGCCACTGGCGACTGCCACTGGCGACTGCCACTGGCGACTGCCACTGGCGACTGCCACTGGCGACTGCCACTGGCGACTGCCACTGGCTGTCACATGTGACCACTGGGGACTGTGACCGGCGACTGTGACCGGCGACTGTGACTGGCGACTGTGACTGGCGACTGTGACTGGCCGCCACATGTGACCAACCTGGAGACTGTCGCTTGCGACTGTGACCGGCCGCCTCGTGCCCGCCAAGCGTCACCTCCCCCGTACCGCCGCCCACGTGCGCGTCGAGCCGCGCGGCATAGTCTGGCAGCCGGGCGAAGCGGGAGGAGGGCGGTGGGAGGGACGCCGGCGTGACCTTGGCGGGGCGGACGTGCCGTACCACAGCTGTGCGGTGCGTCAGGCAAGTCGCGCAGCCGGCACACCCCCCCCCCCCCCGCACGACTGTCGTAACAGGGGCGTTGCACCGGGGCGCGCTGCGGTCGATGGGCCAGAGCGGAGACAATCAGCGGAGACGATCAGCGGCTTGTTAGATCTCAAATGGCTTTGTAACGGGAGACGGAACTCGATCGAGCCAATCGGAGACTCGCTAAAGCCGCAGCGACAGGCCTTGGTTGGTGGTTATTGGTTTTACGACACATCGACCGTTGAGTCATGTAGCATCGCCAATCTCTCACGCCAATTGGTCGCGGGCGAAGAGTAGCGACAGGTGAGACTCGAACTCACAACCTTTCGATTGTGAGACGAGCAACTTACCCCTAGGCTATTCGTTCCCCGCTGCGACAGGCCGTGCGAGGATATTGCGGCAGGGTCTGCCTTTGCGGCCGGACATATGTAATGACTAGATGGCTCACGTGACAAGGGACTCCCTTGGTGGCCAGGGGCCGAGTAGTCTAGGGGTAAGTTGCAGGTCCCGCAATTGGAAGGTTGCGGGTTCGATTCCCACCTGTTGTTACTCTTTGTCCGCGATTAATCGGCGCGAGAAATTGGTGACTCATCATGACTCAACGGTCGATGTGTCGCAAAAAAACTAATAACTACCGCCCTTGTTGGCCAGACGTGTGATGACTAGATGGTTCACGCGCGACAAGCACTCCGTTGGTGACCAGACGTGGGTGACTGGATGGACCAAGTCGTGAGACATGTCGATGGCCTTTGTCGTCCGCGGGCACGGGCCGGTGAGGATCAGGCACCTCATCACTACAGCAGAAGTCAGACATCGTCCGCTGTCAAATTCACTTCGCGCATGCCGTCGTGACCTTGGAACAGCAAGCCGACGAAAACCTGAATAACAACCACTGTGCCGGTCTCTCGGAGTGCACCGGCTACCTTGAGCCGAGTTCCCGCTACGGCTTGTGCAATTCTACCGACTGATCATCCACCGGATGTCAGCTGAACTTCCTTCCAACTGACCACCAGTCGACAACAAGCCACCCGACAACCCGACAACCTTATAACCTGACAACCTGACAACCTGACCGCCAGCTGAACCACCTGACAACCTGATTACCTGACCACATGGCAACCTGACAACCTGACAACCTGGCCACCTGGCCACCTGAACACCACCTGACCACAACCTGATCACCACCTGATCACCAGCCGAACCACCTGACCACAGAGACAGAACCAACGGCAATTGATCGGCAAGCACAGAAGCATAAAAGCTGGTGAGTGGGCCTATTGTTAGCAACATGTCAAACATACTGACGGCACGCACAGACAGGCGCACGCAGCTGAAGCAAGTGCACGGACAGGTGGACTACGCGACAAAGACAGTTTCCAATTTCGCCCCTGAGACTGGGGATTCGAGAATTCACTTTCTACATCGCATCGCTCGTAATGCGAAGCGACGGGCCGATAAGCTGTGTCATATTAATTTGAGCACGAAGACGCACGTGTGCCCTATTCTGAGACGTAGCATGCGATATGCGCGCTCGACTTATTGAAAATAATGATGTGAAAAGCGCACAAATCGAGCGTACGCTTCTCATGCTGAGTATTTGAACCTTGCAATTTGGAAGCTTTCTGAACGGTTTGATCTATTTCAGCTGTGCTGATATGTCGTAGAAATTCGCAAACATTGAACTGACGAAGCGAATACGCCTCGGAAAAGCAACAATGTAGCTTGTTATCTTGTTATCAGCCTTTCAAGCCATAAATTGCGCAGTCGTCGCGCGCGTTACTTTCACAACCACTTGACAATAGACATATAGCAACGGGATATGTTCGTTGGTTTCCCCCGACTGTGCTCGCTTCCATACCGGTCATCCAGAGCGCCGTGCGGCGCACCACGCGAGCAACGCTCAGTGGACGACTCATACGTCACGCCTGTCACATCCGGCACATCTGGCACACATGTCACATATGTCACACCTGTCACATCCGGCGCATCTGTCGCATCTGACACATACGTAACACATGTCACGTTCATCGCATCTGTCACATCCGGTACATCTGGCGCATCTGTCACATATGTCGTACCTGTCACACTCGGCACATACGTCACACCTGTAACATCCGGCACATGTCACATATGTCACATCCGGCACATATGGCACACCTGTTACATGCCACACCCGTCACACCTGTCACATATGTCACACATGTCACATCCGGCACATATGTCACATCCGTCACATCCGGCACATATATCACACCTATCACATGCAGTACATCTGTCACATCCAGCACATCTGTCACATATGGCACACATTGCCAGCCTGACAGGACATCGCGTGACACTTGTCACAGTTGCGATAAACGTCACACGGTCGCTCAGTCAGAAGCTGGGCCGAAAGATTTATTCCAATTGGCCTGGGGTTGGCGCACTGCCCCCGGCCCTACCTACTTGGCAGGTGGCGGCTGAAACAACACTGCACAGTAGGGTGTGTCGCCTGAACGGTTTTTCTTATGCTTAGTGAAATTATCGTGCAGATCACCTAAAAAAAACCCGTGGTCGAAACCAAATCGAAATCAAACAATAAACAAAATATGCGACAGGCCGATAAAGAAACAAATTTGCCGGGCGCCCGGCGTTGAAGTCTCCAGTGATGGCGCTCCGTTGCGATTGGCATCTAACACCACGCGTCGGCCGCCGTCGGAGCGCCGCCGCAGCGCTGTGACGAAAAAGGCGGCAGTGGTTCGAAAATGCCGCGATCGCTACTTGCGATACATGAAAACTGCTGGAAAGAAGTCGGCATCACCAGGTGTACGTCCGTCCGGTGATGAGTGGTTTGGAAAATTGTTTGATATAGCCCGCTGCAAATGTGCTGATTTCGATTGCTGCGAATGTGCGATGGCCGACAAAGTGCCACGAATGGAGTTTCCCTTTGTCCAAGACCAGAGAGGAACTCGCGAAATGAAAATCGGCACCGCAGATATCCATGAAACCACTCGTCGACGCGCCATGGACGAAAGGAGGCGTCTGACCGCCGAGAGAGTCACATCACCACAACCGGGACCTTCTGGAATGGCCCAGCTAGATTCTAATTCAGACCAAGATTCCGCCACAGATTCATCATCGCTCACATCTGTAGTCAATGAGTCAGAGTATATGGTGAACAGTAACACAGACGAACTGCTAAATACGGCTCTAGCAACTGATCGGTACGGAGTGTCTAATCGTGCGTGTGCTGCGATCATAAACGGTTTCCAAGTGAACATTGGTCGGATCACTTCTGACGATATGGACTGCATAGTGGATAGCAAAAAAAAGTATGGCGAGCAAGGGATCGGATTAGAAGAGAGGTAGTAGCCCAGAGCCATGAGGATCATGCAGGTCGTGTATCTGGTCTCTACTTCGAAGGGAGAAAAGACGACACGCTTATGACAGCCAGTTCAAAGAAGACGGAAGAGCACATTGTGGTTGTATCCGAGTCAGACAGTGCATATTTAGGTCACTTTACCCCACAGACTGGGAAAGCGGAGGACATTTTTCAGGACCTGAACGCCGTGGCATACGAGTTTGGTTCGAATGTTTCTGTGCTTGGCTGTGATGGCACGATATTTAATATTGGCCAAAAAGGTGGTGTTATCCGTTTGTTTGAGCTCGAACAAAAACTGGTTTGTGTGCCAACTTCATGCAAATGAACTTACTCTTCGTGCAGTATTTAGCCAGTTAGTCACAGTCACAACAGGACCTAAGTCGTTTAGTGGGCTGATTGGCCGGGCTGCTGCTGGCGCAGTAGAAACCTTGCCAGTGGTCGATTTTGAGCCAATCGATGGCGGAAATGTTTCAGAAATGACGCAGGAGATTCTCAGTGACCTACGTTCAGAGCAGGCTATTCTGTACAGTCTGGCGCGTAGTGTCCAGACGGGCTGTATCTCAGATAGAACTGCGAAAATGAAGATCGGTCCACTAAACCACTCCAGGTGGCTGACTCTGGCGGCGCGAATTCTCCGGCTCTACATATCAACCGTACAGCCATCAGACAGTCTGAGAATGCCAGCGGAGTTCATCGTGTGCCACTATACTCCCATGTGGTTCTGCATCAAGAAGAACTGGAAATGTTCTGACGGTCCTGGCAATGCGCTGCACAGCGTGCAACTTCTCAAAAGTTTGCGACCTGAGATAGCGGCCATGGTGCAGCCGGTAATACAGCGCAACAGCTACTGGTGTCACCCTGAGGCAGTACTGCTAGCAATGGCAGCGGGCCAAGATCAAGCCACACGGGAAAGGGCGGTCACTCAAATCCAGCAGTGTCGCAGAACTCAAGTCAATAATGATACTGACGAAGTGCGCAAGTTCAAGCTTCCGAAAGTGAATATGGGGGCAAACAGCATCATGGAGCTGATTTATTGATGTAATGAGGCGATAACCGAGCCGCCCTTGACGCAACAACTGTCCGATGATGACTTACTAGACATCATCGCGAGTCCTCTCGGAGTACCGCCATACCCGTGCACAGTCGGTGGAACGGATGGTGAAAGTGGTGACCGAGGCGTCTTTGAAGGTAATTGGTGAAGAGGCCCGCCACGGTTACATTGTGGCGAAGTTGAAGCACAGGTCAGCAATGCCAGTGCTCAGCAGCAAAAAGGATTTCATGTCGGGTTTTCTGTCGAGCATGTAGACAAGTAGTACAGTTATAAAATGATAGTTCGTACACAAAATGTGATCGCTCGTACAAAAGGTGACGTCGCTGTATGCCCGTCTCCTTCGGTTGTAGTGGAACGGAGCATGATGCCGATTTCGCCTGGTCTATTTGTCATAACAATAAGATATCAAGTGTCTCAGAATGATTTAATTGGTCTTCGATGTAAACAGACGAGGAATTTTGAAGATGTTCAAGCTTTCAAAAGTGAAAATATTGGCATTATACGCCGATAGATCTACTGATTGAAAATGGAACGAACAAGCGACGTAAAGTGAACCTTTCTTTCATGCGTCAGATATCCAGGCAACTTATTAAGCGACTGGTGCTTATCAAAAGCTTTTTACCCCACTAAACACTTTCATTGAGTTTTATTAATGAGCTTCATCACCAGAATCCATTCACCAGTCATCCACAGCACCGACTGCCGCCTTTTTCGTCACAGCGCCGCGGCGGCGTTCCGCCGGTGGCCGGACGCGTGGTGTTAGATGCCAATCGCAACGGAGCGCCATCACTGGAAACTTCAACGCCGGGCGCCCGGCAAATTTTTTTCTTTATCGGCCTGTCGCATATTTTGTTTATTGTTTGATTTCGATTTGGTTTCGACCACAGGTTTTTTTTAGGTGATCTGCACGATAATTTCACTAAGCAAAGTGCAATTTCCAAAAAAAGGTCCTTCGTGACACACCCTACTGCACAGTCCAACAACGCCCTCTGGGCTGTCACTAAAAGAGAGAAAAGCAACAGGACCGCGGCAATTTGCAACTTGCAAGCCCTGTTGGGGATAAGACGGGGTATTCGATTTTCTAGTGTTTTATCCGGCCGACCACATACTCCTACAATAATCCTGCGCTCTGGTTTTCTCTCCTGAACGCGCAAAAACTCTGTCGCCGCGGGGAATAGCTGCACTCGCACGGGACCGGCGCTGGTGTCCTCGGGTGGGCCGGCGACATCCGAGGACTTCCGTGTATTTATAGTTGCCAAGGTCGCGGCTTGAAAGCCAAACGCTTCCGTCCTCGGGTCGTATCGACAGGTTCGTAGAGGCTTTGCAGGAACAAGGATTCCGATGTGTGCCAATGCCAAAACACGTTGCAATAATACAAATCCACATGTGAAGCGTAGGATTGCATGGATGTGTTCATTGTGCTACCAATGTTGTATGACAATAACACTACCTTGCAGACAGCATAAGCGAACATACGGCGACTTCACTATCTTGGATGTTTTAAGTTCCTTGGTGGATATGAAATAGCAGTGCTCAGGGAAGCTGGCACAGACATTTGTGTACTGTCACCTAACTTGTCCACTGTCACATAATCTGTTCACTGTCACCTAATCTGTTCATCGTCATCTAATCTGTCCACCGTCACATAATATGCCCACCGTCACATAACCTGTCCACTGTTATCTAGTCTGTCAACTGTCACATAATCTGTCCACTGTCCCCTAGCATGTCCACTGTCCCCTACCATGTCCACTGTCCCCTACCATGTCCACTGTCCCCTAGCATGTCAACTGTCCCCTAGCATGTCCACTGTCCCCTAGCATGTCCACTGTCTCCTACCATGTCCACTGTCCGGCACGTGTCTGGCAGCTGTCTACTGTCACTTAACACTCGCACGTCCGGTGGTCCGCGCCAACTTCGCATGTCCGGGGGGGGGGGCAGATGTCTGCCTCCTAAGCTCTCCAGAACTATGCTAGCTAGCGACAAACGGAAATCGGCGTTGGATAGCTGGTGACAGCCTCTATTGAAAGTGTTTCGGTATTTTTTTATCAGGTCAATATTCAAGTCATTGGGCCATCAAAGGTCAAATTCGACCAGATCGGGTGGGCCTCTCAGATATTGACACACATCTCAGGACCTGCAACAGATAGAAACAAATGGCAAATGCTATTCGACAGTCCTTGAAATGTACTATCGACACTAGTCGGTGTGATTTAAGGTCAGGTCGACCAAAACTATGACTTCAGGTCAAGGTCATGAAGTAGCCTGGTGAGGGCATATAATGTATCAATCGTCACGTCTTGGCGATGCAAGCACAATGACGGTAGTGTCAGCCTTCTAGCTCAATGCAGTGCGATATAATGCGCAGAAATGTGTAGTGATCTCAGGTGACCTGAGATGACCTTGGTGACGTCACTGAGAAAAAAATGTAAACGGTAACATTGAGCACAGCTTCGATCTACATGTCACAACCATTGTGAGATCATTCCGAGGAAATATGTAACCAGGAAGCATTTGTATATTTTACCGTAGCCCTATAATGAGGAAGCCATGGCCGCGACCTGACCTAAGGTCAATGCTACGAAAAAATATATGCACATTATGGTCCCTGATGAGATCATAACGAGTTATAAGTTTCAAATCAATCGCCAAATTATTGTGTAAAGTATGCCACCTAGAACTCCGAGTGTAGTTGGGTCACTTCGCCTGACCTGGTGACCTGACCTAAGATGACCCAGGGTTAAAATACATGAGGATATGCGGAAAAGACTAATGAGCAGCCCATACAAGGTTTGGCCTTGCTAACTCGATTAGTATGATGACAAATTAAGAAAAGCCGGCGGGGGCAGATATCTGCCCCCCCGGACTTCCGCGGGTTAATCTGTTCACTAAGACTTAATATGTCCAACTTATCAGGTCCACTACGCCGACATAACGTGGTATGTGAGGCGGCAAGATCGCCACACACGCCGGGAGGGTGCTAACCGACAGAGTCTGGCCTCCGTCCTGTTGGCTGATTGTCGGGTGGTATGTCCGCCCCCATACCCGGCGGCACGCCCGTCCCCACATTTATTTACTTATTTATTTCGCAATACATGGCTTCCGCGTGCAGTGGCTGTTACGGACTTACTACCACACCCGGTGACACGTCCGTTCCCATACCCACACCCGTCGGTACATGCGTACGCTAATCAAACCGGGGAAACCGACTAGTCCACAGTAAACTTACGATCGATAACGTATCGTTGTACGCTGCGCAGCCCTTGAGCATTCAGTATCTTGGTCCTTACACGGTCACGAGTCATCCACGCGATCACACTCGTGTGGTCATGAGTCACTCACACAGTCATCATTCACTCACACAGTCACCATTCACTCACACAGTCACCATTCACTCACACAGTCACCATTCACTCACACAGTCACCATTCACTCACACAGTCACCATTCACTCACACAGTCACCATTCACTCACACAGCCACCATTCACTCACACAGCTACACTCAGTCACACAGCCACCATTCACTTACACAGCCACCATTCACTACATAGCCACCATTCACTCACACAGTCACCATTCACTCACACGGTCACCATTCACTCACACAGTCACCATTCACTCACAAAGTCACCATTCACTCACACAGCCACCATTCACTGACACAGTTACCATTCACTCACACAGCCACCATTCACTTACACAGTCACCATTCACTTACACAGCCACCATTCACTCACATAGCCACCATTCACTCACACAGCTACAACTCAGTCACACAGCCACCATTCACTTACACAGCCACCATTCACTCACATAGCCACCATTCACTCACATAGCCACCATTCACTCACACAGTCACCATTCACTTACACAGCCACCATTCACTCACATAGCCACCATTCACTCACACAGCTACAACTCAGTCACACAGCCACCATTCACTTACACAGCCACCATTCACTCACATAGCCACCATTCACTCACATAGCCACCATTCACTCACACAGCCACCATTCACTTACACAGCCACCATTCACTCACACAGCCACCATTCACTCACACAGCCACCATTCACTCACACAGCCACCATTCACTCACACAGCCACCATTCACTCACACAGCCACCATTCACTCACACAGCTACAACTCATTCACGAGACACGTGCTCTCGACCCGCACTGGTGGCAACCCTGCTGCCCGCGACAGCGTCCCCCAGTAAGTCCCGCCGTCGTGTCCCGCCCGGAAGGGCCTCCGATGGGCGAATGTCCATGCACCCGGAACGCGTCCCAAACCGGTTAGGCGCGGCGCGGCCAATCGTTTCCGGGAGCCGACCCGGCGACCTTGGTCCGGAGGCGGCACGGTTCCGCTGACACACCGACCGTCTGCCGAGACGCCGTGAGGGGGGACGTGGGGGCGGATGGGGGGGCTGCGTCGTGTGCCTGCTGCCAGGATTCGGCGGTTTCAGGTCGGACCTGGTTTGCAATCCCGTTCTGGCCCACGAATTTACGACGGTCCGCCACCAGCTCGCGGGACTCAATGACGCCAATCCCGTGTCATTACATAGCGCTGAGTCGGTCCACCGCCGTTCCACGGGACTCGGGCATCCCCCCACGTGCCACGGAACTCGGGGATCCCCTCCCCACGTTCCACGGGACTCGAGCATCCCTCCACGTTCCACGGGACTCGGGCATCCCCCTCACGTTCCACGGGACTCGAGCGGTCCCCTCCCCACGTCTCACGGGACTCGAGCATCCCTCCACGTTCCACGGGACTCTGGCATCCCCCACGTTCCACGGGACTCGGGCGGCCCCCCCCCCCCCCACGTTCCACGGGACTCAATGACGTCAATCCCGTGTCATTACATGGCGCTGAGTCAGCCCACCGCCGTTCCACGGGACTCGGGCATCCACCCCCCCTCCCCACGTTCCACGTTCCACGGGACTCAGGCGGTTCCCCGTCGTTCCGCTAGACTCGGGCGGTCCCCCCACGTTCCACGGGACTCGGGCATCCCCCGCGTTCCACGGGACTCAGGCGGTCCCCCGCTGTTTCTCGGGACTCTGTCGGTCCGGGTGGTCCCTATGGCGCTCCTCCAGGCTGCCAGCTGCTACAGACCAGCTGTGGTCGGGGCGGGGTCCCCTGCCGACGAATGTTTGCCTTTCGTGGCGGCACAGTTCCAAATTGACATTTCGCCGTTCCGCCCGTCACGCCGGCCGCCAGTCGGAAACGACACGCTGTCCATTCGGCCGCACATTGTGTCCAGTCCGCCCGGACTGGCCCCACGCGGGTCGCCTCCAAGTGATAGCACCGGCAATCCAACGCCCGACAAGAGCGTCAAAGACAAGGCCAGGTCTGGAGGACGGCAGTGCAGTGACGTCCAGATGCTCCGGAGCTGGAACAACAACGGCATTAAGCATCACGGCCGCCACTTAATACTGTTCTGGAAGGTGATATCGGCTAATCCGTCTTCTCTTTTTAGATAGGCCATCCCTACGGCTTAGTTCTGAGCCTGACAGCCACTGCCTAGCTTGCCGATTGCATTTAATCAGCATTGTCTGTCGGGTTTCTCTGTCTAGACGCTGTGCCCCTGCTTAGATATCAGTCCACAACACAAAGACCAACGCGTTGCGCGACCCCAGGCAGGTCTGAGGGCGTCCGGCTGACCTGACTTGGTTATTGAATGCCACTCCGTGACAGACCATAGGCGAGAATTTGTCCAAAGTCGGGTAACAACAACCTCGACCGAGCATTGCAGGACATTCTCTTGAGGTATAGCCAAAACATGACCGCTAGCTGTTGTAAGATAGGTTCGTGTACATGTATCGATCTCAGTTTGCCCATGTTGTCGTTCTCATCGCATGCTCTCACACCTATATATCTGTGAATGGAGCCTACATTTCGTTTCACATCGATAACGGGATAGGTCAGCTCAGTTCAGATCAAACTCTTCGAGGTTAAACAAAGCTGGGGGTATAATGGCTCGTAGGAACACATCATTAATGAGCTGTCTCCCTCCCGTGGCGGATAGGACTGCTGAGTTCGCGCTTGGGCCACACAAACATCCTAAAATGCATTTTTGGGTTAAAATTATAACTTGAAATTCAGTCGAGATTGGTACCTTCAATTGACTTTGAGAAAGCCGAAAGTAAGACGGCGTTGTCGCAATGTGCACACACCTGAAATGCAAAATATCTGGCTACTTTCACCACAGCGAAGCAAGAAAAACTGTGTGGTAAAAGTACAGCAAAGTCCCTGAACACATGTCGCATTCCAGTAGTGTCCCGACTATTTTAGACACAAAGTAATCAACGGATGCATTTTCAGTCATAATAAATAACGGGCGCTATCTGATCCTGCTCTAGGGTTCTCGTAAGACAACTGGGTAGCAGCCACCCGTTTTTATGGTGAGGCGCGAGCGATGTTGAACTGTGGTTCTAATAGGGAAGGTCCCGGACGCTACCAGGCTGAAACCGTTTGCAAGTAACCAAATAAGATTGCCATGAAATGAACGAACCCTTATCCACCTTATACGCATGAACGTATAATCGATACATACTCAATAGGTACGCACCCGGCTTTTCATCCGAGCCTTCGGAAGGAAAAATCCATTTCGCGGAGAGAATGCACTCAAGCTTTAGTGCAGTGGCACCTTTTCCCGGCCAGAGGACTGCCGCCTGTCCAAGGGGGAGGGGCACATATCCCCAGTGCCTCATGTGCCCTTCACCGAATTTAACCATGTGCAGCTAATGTTTGTGCAAGATACAGCAAGGAATCACAGAGAAGACTTGGTTATGTAGCTTTTCCACTCAGTTATCCTCCAAATGTGAAGCTCATGCATTCCACGATCTGTCAAATATGTTAAATAGATGAATTCTGTGAATTCTGTGAATTGTGAATTCTGCTATCTGCCAAATACGTAGCGCACGCATTTTACCGTCTAGTAAAGATGTAGCTGATGCATTTTCCTACCCTCCGAATACGTAGTATGCGGATTATAGTGTGTGTGAAATATGCAGTTCATGCATCTAACCATCTGTCCAATATGCAGCTCAGCAGTCCACTGTCTACGTGCCAAGAGTCTCCAAAATAGGCTCTAGAGCTACGGATTTCGAAAACAAGCACGGACCACCGACCCGACGTGCTTGAAGAGCGGCATCTTGACCTGGGCCACAAGACCGGCGACTTGACCCGGATCACAAGACCGGCGACCTGACCCGGGCCACAAGACCGGCGACCTGACCCGGGCCACAAGACCGGCGACCTGACCCGGGCCACAAGACCGGCGACCTGACCCGGGCCACAAGACCGGCGACCTGACCCGGGCCACAAGACCGGCGACCCGGGCCACAAGACCGGCGACCTGACCCGGGCACAACACAAGACCGGCGACCTGACCCGGGCCACAAGACCGGCGACCTGACCCGGGCCACAAGACCGGCGACCTGACCCGGGCACAACACCGGCGACCTGACCCAGGCCACAAGACCGGCGACCTGACCCGGGCCACAAGACCGGCGACCTGACCCGGGCCACAGCCATCGCCTGGTGCCGATGGTACGCAGTCGTCCACGGCAGCGGATGACGCAGTCGACGGGACCAAGTGCAGCCCCAGAGAGGCGCCGTGCAACATCTGAAGGACACCCTGAACAAATCCGGTCTTCACCCCGGCGCCATGCAACATCCGAAGGACACCATTGACGAATCCAGTCTTTACTGCGGTGTTATCGGACGGTGGGCGGAAACGTCGACAGAGGCCGAGGTGTGGTTCGGTTCTCTCCCTTTGCGACAGCAGATCGTGAGTCTCTGGCGACTTCGAACCGGTGTTCGTTGCCGGCCGCCGTCCCAGATGGCCGAAGGGGGCGTTCGGTTAGAATTGATGGGGCGGAAAAAATGAACGTCCTGGCAATACAATCGCGTCGACGTCCGCCTTCCCTCCGGCCGAGAGCGGAGTGGGCGGCCGTCCGGCTTCAAAGCAACGCCGGACACCAGACGTGCGCGCGGCGACATCTCCAGTCGCGGGGATGCGGAACTGCTGTCGGCGCCTGCTGGTTGAGGACGAGTGGTCTAGGGGTAAGTCGCTCGTCTCACAATCGAAAGACTGTGGGTTCGAGTCTCACCTGTCGCTACTCTTCGCCCACGACCGATCGGCGTGAGAGACTGGCGACGCTACATGACTCAGCGGTCGATGTGTCGTAAAACCAACAACCAACCAACCAAGCCTGCTGGTCGGTGTTCGATGACATGCGGCGGAGGACGAGACAGTGGCCGCTGCTCGCCGGCGACGTGACGCGATGCGCACGTGTCGGCCGGCGGTCGCGCTGGCCGATACTATCGGCGGCAGAACACGGCCGGCGGAGGCGGCGACGCGAACCGCCGCCTCGGGGAGGTCCGGCATCGACGCCGCTCACGTGACTGGTACGGCGCCAGTCCGAATGCATCAATCGGATGGCGTTGTCCTTGAAGGTCCATGCATGTCCGCTTGCATTTTTGTCGGCTGATCATGTTATCGCCTACAGGCGAGTGATATGTATCTTGGTGGAGGAGCGTAATTGAAGCGATGCGAGGTGGGGTTTGTTTTGTTGTGGCAACCAGCCGCTTATATTTCCAAAGAAGAGTCAATGTTCCCTCGACTGTAGCTGAAATGACTAGATGTGGTAAAATGTATCGGTTTGTGGCGTCGCGTGCTTGTCTAAAGAGGTATGGTAGGATTGGGTTTAACAACCGGAACTAGAAAAGCTTCGAAATGTTTGTTTTATTACAATAACAATTAATTTGCATATATGAACCTGCCTGCATATATGATGGTTATATGATACCATTTGCATACCATTTGCATATACGATGCAAAAACCTGGTGGTTCTTTTTATTGATGATTCTCTGTGCCAAGCGTCTCAAAGTTAACACACGCGGAGAAAGCGATAAGGAAAGTGGAGATTGTATGCTGTACATCTCTTCTGCTGTTGACAAAAACCAATAGCGCAGTCTGTCTGTCATTGATGAGAAAATGCCTTCCACTACCACGAAAATGTTTGCGTATGTGAAATATCTTCGGCGACTGATTTTAGCACGGTTAGTGATAGAGTGGAAGAAGTGAGAATGTGCTCTTCTCTGTCGCGGTTTGTTGTACATGTACTGTGTTGCGTGGTGCATGTACCAACATCTTTTTCCACGTTCAGGGTCCGTAAATGTTTTATTATCCTCACTAAGTCATGCCCGTAGCCTGCGGGCCACCCCACAAGGCAGGAGGTGAGCAACGTCGCTCGAGACAACCTGTTGAATACAAAATGGTCGGCCGGTGTAAATGAGCACCGCCATACGGCATGCTGTGATCGGGAACTTGTTCCGGGTGGAATTTCGCCGCAGTTAAATCGCATCATGCCACCGCGAATGTGCCACCTCACGGCGTCTTATCGGTATGAACAGCTGTGTAATTGGCTGCGTAGCTTCCACTCCGCACCCCAGTCAGGCTATGAAAAGACTTCTCAGGCTGAATCGAACTCGACCAACCGATGTCGACTTCGAGCCCAAGTTGAAGAGCCACGCAGCACCCAATCGAGTAAGCAAACGATTGCTGTTGATGTGATCCGTCCGACTTCCGGTCTTGCGTGTCCATGTAAGCTAATGTCACATCACCATGAAGACGCAGCTCAAGTGCGGCCCAATTTTCCGGCCGTGCTGTGAAGTTGCGACTTTGTAGCCGCCCTGTTTTCTACAAGGCGTCACCAAAACCGTACAAGTCCGGGTGGAGCATGTGCAGTTTGCCTAGATCCGTTATCGGGCGGATATTCCTGACAAAAAAGTCGCGTGAAAAATGCATTACGTGGCTTGCATGGCACATCACGTGCTTCACTTATTCGCCGCGAGTACGCGGTAGCGTTGTGATATGCCACTGCGAACGCGTTCGCTGCGGTCTAGAAATCCTAGTGCAACAGTATTATTGCACGGCATGTTGTTGTAAACAGGCACACGTGGGAAACAGCAGTAACAGGGAAACGTTATGGCATTGCCACTAGCGGCGAAGCATATGTTCAGCAGTTTAGCAGTTCAGCAGTTTAACATTACACGGCAAGGTCGGCTAATTATGAATGTTGAACTTCGGGTATCGTCCTCCCTCATCCTCCGATAAAAATATATCCCTGGACGTCCTAACGAAGCGCCGGGTCCATAATTAAGTCTGAAGTTTGGTCTCGAGTTCCACTTGTTTTATTTTGCCGTCTATCTTTAGTTCTATGCTTGAAAAATGCGTCCACAGTGTGAACAAGTTATGCTCGATGACGACTTAATTCATTCTGAACATGGGAAATGACAAGTAAAACCGGTTCGCCCCCTTGAAACAGAAACTCGATTAATGTGTCGTGCCACGAAAGGTAAAGAGCACAGAAGTAATTATCTGCAAGAATATATTGTGCACGCCTCTCGATCACACGCCATGTGGGGAATGGCAACGCGCACATGATAGCGTGCAACCTACCTCAGTTTGTGTTAATATATTATGAACATTTTTACTTGCAACAATCAAAGACTTGCAATAAATGCCTTTGAGACGATGGCGAACTACCATTGGTGAAAGGAAGTGGACTAGAGGTAAACACAGAGTGTGCGGCGCTCCCCTAAATGTTATGCAGCATATCACATTCGCCTTGTCAACGATCCGTTGGCCCTATTTGGTAAACCGTTCACAATGAATAACGACTCCCTGGCCCCGATCTAGGCACTACGCAGGCGATCTACAAAGGGTGACATTCGGTCAGATGTGAAAATAATCGATCCACCTAGACTACAATAAGTGAACGCACTAATTAGTGCAAAGCCGCCTCTGCTGCAGCCTACCACGCTGTCGTGTGTGTGGGTCGTGCTGTGGACCAGAGTAGGGGACAGAGTGGAGCGGAGTAAGCCAGATGGTAACGGCCGTGCGGTGCGGCTATTGAGCGACTATGAGATGACTATTGTGCGACTATTGTGCGACTATTGTGCGACTATTGCACGAATATTGTGCGACTATTGTGCGACTATTGTGCGAATATTGTGTGACTATTGTGCGACTATTTGAGTGGCTATTGAGCGACTATTTGATTGGTTATTGAGTGGATATTGGGTGACCATTGAATGACTACTAATTGACAATTGAATTACTACTGAATGCCTATTGAGTGACAATTTGGTGGCCATTGAGTGGCTATTGAGTGACTATCGAGCAGGGTGGGAACCTTACTTTCCGGGTTTGGAGTCGGAGTGCGAACATATTTCTTCCGGAGTACATTTTCATGGACATATTATTTTGTATGCATGGAATCTATTTGCCGGTAGTCGATGGGAAAATCATATGTACCTAGTCAGTGCCTACGTAATATGCATAGGTAATACACATCATTTTTGGTCGCATCAAAGCATAGAAACAAAGTGAGCAATGGACGGCACCGCAAGACAGGGAGTTGTGATGATCGGCTCAGCTTTGTCTCTCGTAACTCACAGGAGCAATGCGCTTTCCGTTCACTGTTGGTCTCAGTACATGGCTAGCCAAATGAAAAACAAACACTAATAACTTACGCTTCACCCTCAGCTCACAACGCACACCTACCTACATACGCAGCCAATTCCCTGCGCGCGATTCGGACCGGACACCACTACCTCACATGCGACATTTGGTAATTGTAAGTATAACATGTTTGGTGGGTGTTTTATTCAATCTTGTATTAGTTTTTTAATGGTATTTTTGTTCCTTCTGCATGTTTGTGTCAGAGTGCATGTGGATCCCATTCTATCTAGTATGAATCCGGAGTGCAAAAATGTTTTAAGAGATGAAATCTCTTAAGAAGTGCCTTAGTTCCCACCCTGCTATCGCGTGACTATTAGCCAATTATCCAGTTATCGGAGACATTACTAAGGCATGGACGGATTCAGGTTTTGATCATGGGGAGGGGATGACGGAACAACCCACCTGGGAACTCTGAGCCCTCTTAACCCCACGACCTGGCTACGTGTGATTTCCACCCAACAAATGCATAGGCCGAACGAAATGCCGAGTTTCATTTTTCGCCAATAAAAACAGTCATGCACTGATTTTTCAGCATCACTCATATCAGCCTGCAATAGCACACAACAGCATTGAGCATCCCAGACCAGTCCATAGCAGACCGCAGCAGACCACACAGACCCACACCACCGCTCTAGACTACCTGGCAATTGCGGGAAGTGGCATAAGCCCGTTGGCCTTCCGTATTGATCTGTCACTTAGGTGCAATAATATGTCGGAAGCAGACTGATGATGAACATTTTGTCCTTTCTCCTTCATCTCTCATCGATAAATACGTCAGTTAATGCATGTTGAAAAGATTCAAAGCAATTTGCTACCTTCTATGCAATACAAGCCACCAGGCCACTCTGGTCGACTACATTTTGATATTCACATATCAAAATCCTTCCTGGGGAGGTTTCGCTGGCGTGGCAGCACGTGCTCCTATATCATTTTCAACCGGTGAATTTGGCTGAAGCAAACTCGGCGGTTGATCGATTGGTTTCGAAACCGCCTCGGCGAAAGCTAATCCAGCTTGCGTCACTAAAATGTTGCACTGCAGTTAGCTAAATTGATACGCACATAGATAAAAATAATACCAACCACAGTCGTCAAACGTCAAATCCAAGCAGCTGACGCTATTGTCCAGCCTGACCCGATAGGCCTTGACAAGCAACAAGGAAGACATTGCAGTCATAGTGACAATGAAATATAGTGAGATAATTATGATAGACACTAAACCACGTGTCCTTGATGCCAAGGAGCTTTTAAGATCTCAGTATTTCCCGGCATACAGTCTTCGCTACTCCATAATCAACACAATGCTCATGAATCTAGCGAATTGCCCGTGCCAAGGGAATGGGGTCGTAGTTGACAGCGTAATTCCTGAATACAGTATGCACAAACATCCAGAGGTTATTGTCATCTTTGTAACAATTCTTCGCTCGCAACAACACAAAACTAATTTGATTAGGAACAGTGTTGCGTTGAGCATGATTATGAGGGAGAAACACGAGTAAAATAGCCCTATGCTCATATTAAAACAAATAAATATATCCAAATCCGCACTGCATATATTTCGGCCATGGGCCTTCCTCAACAGTGCAGCCTTCCTCAACTGTTGAGGAAGGCCTGTGGCCGAAGTATGTACAGTGCGAATCTGGATCTATTTCGTTGTTCTAATATGAGCATAAAGCTATTTTACGCATTTTTCTCACTCAGCTCAGTACTTTTGACAATTCGGAGATCATGCACCGTGACACTTTCCAGCAAATTATTGCAATGCAATAAACAACACACGGATCTCTCTCAGTGTTTCTAATCCGTATTGCTGGCAGACTTGTATCGCAACTAGTCTGGTCCACGGGTAAGCAGTCGGTGCTGTATGCAGTCAGTCCGTACGGCACGTAGCTAGTCTGTACGGCATGTAGCTAGTCTGTGCGGCACGTGACCAGTCTGTGCAGCACGTGACCAGTCTGTGCAGCACGTGACCAGTCTGTGCAGCACGTGACCAATCTGTGCAGCACGTGACCAGTCTGTGCAGCACGTAGCTAGTCTGTGCGGCACGTGACCAGTCTGTGCAGCACGTAGCTAGTCTGTGCGGCACGTGACCAGTCTGTGCGGCACGTGACCAGTCTGTGCGGCACGTGACCAGTCTGTGCGGCACGTAGCCAGATTGTACGGCGCATAGCTAGTCTGTACGGTGCATGACCAGTCTGGGCAGCACTTGACCAGTCTGTATGGCACGAAGCCAGGTTGTACGGCACGTGACCGGCCTTAAAGGCACGTGACCGGCCTTAAAGGCACGTGACCAGTCTATAAGGCATGTGGCCAGGCTGTACAGTACGTACCCAGACTGTCTATATGTTCAAAGTTGGCTGTTTGGCCTTCGGGGCGCGTCGTCTCCATTGATCACACGGCGCTCGTGTCTGCCACAAGTGGGTGCCACAGGTGTGCGCGGGGTCTGCCAGCGCCGTCGCCGGCGGGGACCGGCGGCGCGGGAGGGCGGGCCTACTCACGGTGTCTGCCAGTCAGCTGGATGCGGTGCAGGTGGCGGCCCTCCTTGTAGTCGTAGACGACGACGGCCGACGCGTTCTGGCGGCGGGCGTTCTCCACCTTGACGTCGAAGTTGCAGAGGCCGCGCCGCACCAGCGCCACCCAGGGCCGTCCGACGGGCGGCGGCCCGTCCCAGCGGCTGTCGCAGCCGTGGTGCGCCGTGCCGTTGCGCGAGGTGGCCAGCACGAGCCGGCCGGCGGCGGCCGCCGTCAGGCCGGTCGAGTATTTGCCGATCTCGCCGCTCTGGTAGTAGGTCTCGCCGGTGGCCGGGTCGCGGTAGGTGACGTTGACGAAGGCCAGCACGTACTCGTCGGGGAGGTTCCAGCCGGAGCCGAGCTTGCCCGGCTGCGCGCCCACGCCGGCCAGCAGCGCGCACACGCCCAGCACGCCGGCCGCGCGCGACATGGCGGTCGTCTGTCCCACTGTGGCGGCGACTGTGGCGGTGACTGTGGCGGCGTGTGACGCGGATGCGACGTGTGGCGGCGACTGTAGCGTAGTGTGACGACCACTTTGACGACGATTGTGACGACGTGTGACGGGCACTGTGACGGCGACCGTGGCGCAGCGCGACGGAATGTGACGCGGGCCGTGCGGGAGCTAGGATCGGGACGGGGGAGGGGTCACCTGTGGCGAGGACGTCGCCGGACCTGTGCGCCGCGAACGCGACGGGCAGCCTGCGCTGCTGCAGAACACTCACTTCGCGGCGAAGTTGGTGTGACGCCGGCGGCGGCGGTCGCGATCGATATCGACACGCGATCGGTGCGCGATTGCGAACACGTGCGAGCCGTGTCGGCGACGGCGGCCGGCGCAGCGGCGACCGCCGGGACGACTGACGGTGACGGAAGCTGTCGCGTGACGGCGGTGGTCGCGTGACGGCGCCAGTCACGTGACGGCTGCGGTCGCACCAGCGCGCCGCTGCTGCCCGGCCGGCGGCGGAGCCACCTCTGCCGGCGCGCACCTGGTCAGCGGCCGCGGCGGCGCTGCCGCCCTTGTGTGACGTCAGCCGCCCAGTCACCGACGGACAGGCTGTGACGTCAGCCCGGTCGGCCGGCGGAGACAAGGTCGAGGCGCGCAGGGGCGGCGCCAGCGCCAGCGGACGGCCGGCTCAGCAGGGGCGCCGCCAGCACTGGGGAAGGTCGGCCGCGGTGCGGGAGATGTTTGCAGCCGTGGGTGGCGCAGTGGCGGAGCGAGGCGTCGGCCGAGGAGAACGTGTAGCGCTGCGACGGTGACTCACGGCAGCAGGGATTTCCGTGCCCTGCTGCCGCCGCTGGCGCTGGCCGGCGCGACGCAAGAAACCTGTGCCTCACCTTGGAGGATGCAGGAAGCGGACGGATGTAGTACGCGCTCGAGCCGGGTACTTCCGGGCGCACGGATCGCCACAGAGAGGGTTGGTAACAATGTAGCAGGACATCGCTGGATGAAGACACAACTATGACGTCACCATGTGTCATCAGTTCCGTTGAGGTCGCATGAGGATTAAACGCCTTTTTACACGCGCCAGAAGCATGGCACACTCCCGGCTCAGGAGTTTCTCATGCTCCAGATTCAGGTACCTTTTTCAACCTTGCAACAGGAACTTCGTTTTCCTCCCCTTCAATAGTTTCGCAACCTCACTACCAAGCCATTAATAATATGAATACAAAACAAGTACCATTAACCCGAGCCGTCTTTCCGGTCAAGCCTTCACACCCGTCTCTGGAGGGGGGGCGGTTGAAGACCCCCCTCTAAAATCCAAAGTAAGCATCGCACGAAAACAAAAGGGGCGTCATCGGAAAGCGCTCAACGAGTAGGGTCCAGGTAGAAGGTTCACCCTCCAAAGCAATTTTGCCCAAAAGTGACGTCACCAGGGGGGCTAGATGTTCACGATTTTTCACGACTTACATTATGTTTTTGACTCTTGGGGGTTCATTTTGGGGACATATGAAGAAGACAAAATTATTTGGAATGAGAGAAGGACAGCGAAATCGACCAGGGCTATAATGTTTTTGGACTCCCGAAAATAAAAATGTTATTTTTTGAAATTTCAAAATTTTGAGTTTTCAAGTTGTCTTTAATTTTCCTTTTCCAATGGGTAGAGCAGACTGAAGAAACGTTGTTGGAAGTCAACTTGCCCTAATAAAAAAATGCATACTTTAGCCAGAATCCTGTATTTGAACTGCAATTTGGTAAATACGCAAAATTTATATGTAGTCAAAAACGAAAAAAAAAACGAAAAATTCCACTCGTACGTTTTCTTGCATCCGTAAAGATAAGCAAACGCTGGAAGTTTCATTAAAATATCTATATCCGTTAAAGCGTGACGACTGATTGAACGTCTTTGGACGTGGCCTGACTTAACTTTGACTAACTCGTTGACCCTAGATGACCTGACCTAAACATTTTGAATCAGCATGTCAAATTGATGTGGGGAAAAGGTATGCCAAATTTGGGCGCGCTGCCGCGCGCCGTTCGTCCGCTAACCGCGAAAAAAAACCTGAGGGGGCGGTGGAAGACCCCCCCCCCCCGAGACGGGACGGGTTAACGTGCACGAGTCCTTCTTGTAGTGAGGTAGTGCCAAAGGAATGCATGCTATTTGAGTACTATCGTGAGCTGCATCGCTTGCATTGGTTAGTACTGCAGCGGGTCATTTATAGCGCACAAAGCAAACAACCCGGACGTTTGATGACGCATTGGATAGATGGCCGGATGGTATGACGTTGGCATAATTAAACGTGACGTCATAGCCTGCCGCCATCTGCTTCCACCTGCTACTCTCTGCTACCACCTGCTACTTTCTGGCGCCACCTGCTACTTCTAGCGCCGCCTGCTACTTCTGTCGCCGCCTGCTAATTTTTACTGCCGACGTCGCGAACGTCAGGTCTGCCGACGCCAAGATGTTGCCAGCATGTTGACGTTTAAACGGCCTCAAGTGGCGGCTGCACTCCTGCCTCCTGCGATCCTGCAGGAGTCGCACGCGCCGGTCGCCGTTACGACCGCCGAACCTTAGGCCGCTGCGAACCATGCATGACGTCATGAGAAGCGCCAGGAAATGGGCAGGACCCTGCGCGTGCCAACGGATCGCGTCAGCAGGAGAAGAAGGCCTGGGCGGAAGAGGCTGGAAACACACGTGCGTCAAAGAGGCGGTGCATCAAAGGTGTCCGTCAAACCGGCCGTAGAGCAATCATTTCCGTGGCCTTCGCACGGCCCGTTCCACAACAGGGAAAGTAAAAGAATGTAGGCTGTTTTTAGACACGCAGTCTCTGAGTCGGGCCCATCTAATTGATCGCACCATGTCTACTTATACTTTGCATGTAATTCCACAGTCTCAGCATGTTTCGCTTCTCGGTAAACCGAAAAAATGGCAGTCGGCGCATGCGCCAGAAACGGCGCCGTTTCCTCAACGTGGACTACGGCGAGAAAAGTACAGCACCAGGCTTCATCCCCAGCACCGTGCTGAGCGAGGAGCGCCGGGGCCGGCTCAGTTCGCAGGCGCGTGACCTGCAGCGATGTTGTGGACTAGCTTTGAGCTGACGTGGCGCAAGTTGCGAAACAATGACGCCGCAATATTGCTGATAGTGGCTCGGCAGCGGTCGAATACCCCCCCCTCGCCTGCTGACTGTGACTCGGTAGCGGTTCAGTAAACCCTCACCTCGCCTCCTTCCTATGCCATTATCTACAGCCAGGCAGTTGGATATGACAGCACGCTGGTCAGGTACGGCTGAGCTTATGATAGCTGCATTATCCTAGAAAATTCGGCCTAGTTAACGTAGCGGTTGAATGCGTCGTAAAAGAACTAGAAAATCCGGTGGAAACATGGTTGAGCATGCACGCTCATGGGATCTTCTGTGCAAGTGGCGGAGAGTGACCGGTTTGACCTGGTAGGAGATAGATTCAGCTCACCATATCTTTGGAGGATGTCTGGCGTTCGATGCTCTGCCCTTGTGCCTGATGAGACATTATAGCAGTGCACCTGCACTTCAAGCTCCTCGGTATCATGATATTGCTGGTATGTGACGTGTGGCGGCGACTGTAACGTAGTGTAACGACCACTTTGACGACGACTGCATCTACGTAATGAAATTGCGCTGTGTTGCGGCGAAAACTGCTCCGTCGTGGGCTACTGTATCGCCGTGTTGCCGACTGTACGCTTATCAGCCAGTATAAGTAGTTACGGTCCAGGCGGTATTTCGAGTAAGCAGTTTATTTCTAACCATCCTCTGCGTTCACCTAGCAGCACATGGATGCGAACGTCGCTCGCAAGCAGTGTATGGGCATATTTGTGTGGACGAAATATCATTCTTGCTTTGCACATCTCTTCAAATAGCTTTCACCTTTGGGGGCATTGCGAAAACAGAAGCACGTTGTTTTATTAATTTATGGTTCGGTGCACGTGCACGCAAGTAAACCAGCCTGATATTGTCAAACTATTTATTTCATGCAGTGTTGTTCTCATGAGTGTGCGAGTGTGATCTAGTTCATAACAATTAGCACAAACCCATTTTGCATGAAACGAGACTAATCTTCTACTGCCACGCTGCAGCTAATTCCTGTCAAAGATGTCTATTTCGACCCGTCCTCCTTCGGCTGATGACGTCACAAGTCGACCTGCGGCGCCTTCGGAAGAATATCCTTTCGACCCGGCCGAGATCTGGCTGCATGGAGTGACTGTCGTCTCAGCTTCAGATCTTCTCCAGCTGGACTCGTACTCAGGGTTTGACGGACGAAATGGACAGCCCCAGCATTTTCTGCGGGAGGTAAGCGTATCCGCATGTTTTAACCATGGTTTTTTTAGTGCTTGACCAAATAATTCATGCTAGACATGAGGTCAGAGATAACACAACTCACACCGGTAAATGTGCTAGAAACCCCAATGGAAATCATGAGATAATTTTGGCATTTGATCAAGAAGATTAAATAGTTATCGTGCTTGTGGGAAATATCTATGCATATACGCAGTCTTATTTGATGCACGCATTGGATATATGTCTAAATCACATTCGACAAAGATATAAATTGTGATTCTGAGTGAATCTATCGGTGGTTTGCATTGTGTCGATAAATATAAGTTCCCGTCTTTCCTGGAGCTACCCAAGGGAGAAATTTAGGAAGGCATTCTCTGAATAATTGTTTTCTGCTTTGGAAATGTAACATTGTGTATAGGTTGATTCAGGTTCTGTGCGACAGGTGTTTTTTCTCTCCCTTTTGGAACTCTTTTTAATTTGATGCTGGAAATTATGTATGCATATATATATATATATATATATATATATATATATATATATATATATATATATATATATATATATATATAATAGAAGCTGGTGTCTGGAAAAAACAGTTGCATATGGTTCCGCGGTAATTTGGAGGAATGGAAAGCCCAAAACGGCAATAAAGCAAGCTCAAAACAACTGAGCTCACACGAGGGTTAAATCCCCAACAGCACAAAGGCTAACGTGTGCGAAGCCGCACAGTTATGACCCTATTGCAGCTGCTGTTCGTGTGACCGGAGCTGTGTCTAGCCACTATGTGTCTGTCGCAGCCGGAACGTGTGCCTAGCCACGACAGGTCTGTCGCAGTCGGGACTTGTGCCTAGCCACGACAGGTCTGTCGCAGTCGGGACTTGTGCCTAGCCACGATAGGTCTGTCGCAGCCGGGATGTGTGCCTAGCCACGACAGGTCTGTCGCAGTCGGGACTTGTGCCTAGCCACGACAGGTCTGTCGCAGTCGGGACTTGTGCTTAGCCACGACAGGTCTGTCGCAGTCGGGACTTGTGCCTAGCCACGACAGGTCTGTCGCAGTCGGGACTTGTGCCTAGCCACGACAGGTCTGTCGCAGTCGGGACTTGTGCCTAGCCACGATAGGTCTGTCGCAGCCGGGATGTGTGCCTAGCCACGACAGGTCTGTCGCAGTCGGGACTTGTGCCTAGCCACGACAGGTCTGTCAGTCGGGACTTGTGCCTAGCCACGACAGGTCTGTCGCAGTCGGGACTTGTGCCTAGCCACGACAGGTCTGTCGCAGTCGGGACTTGTACCTAGCCACGACAGGTCTGTCGCAGTCGGGACTTGTGCCTAGCCACGACAGGTCTGTCGCAGTCGGGACTTGTGCCTAGCCACGACAGGTCTGTCGCAGTCGGGACTTGTGCCTAGCCACGACAGGTCTGTCGCAGTCGGGACTTGTGCCTAGCCACGACAGGTCTGTCGCAGCTGGGACTTGTACCTAGCCACGACAGGTCTGTCGCAGTCGGGACTTGTGCTTAGCCACGACAGGTCTGTCGCAGTCGGGACTTGTGCCTAGCCACGACAGGTCTGTCGCAGTCGGGACTTGTGCCTAGCCACGATAGGTCTGTCGCAGTCGGGACTTGTGCCTACCCACGACAGGTCTGTCGCAGTCGGGACTTGTGCCTAGCCACGACAGGTCTGTCGCAGTCGGGACTTGTGCCTAGCCACGACAGGTCTGTCGCAGTCGGGACTTGTGCCTAGCCACGATAGGTCTGTTCCAGCAGCGGTCGGCGTCCGTCTGTGACGAGGAGCGGCAGTCGCCCTGTCGTGCCGGGGAGGAGAGAGCCGGCTGGACAGCTGACCGGGTCTGCTGGTGCCGACACTGCGCGGCCTTGGCAGCTCCACCACCGCAGCTGGCCTCCGGGGTGGACAGGTGCTGCCGACACACTGACTCCCTCCCCGACGGCCGCCAGCCGAACACATACGCCGGACAACACTGGGTGGGTTGACGCACAGCGGTGGAGAGTATTGGCACGGATAATACTGTACTACCTATATTAGTATATATATATATATATATATATATATATATATATATATATATATATATATATATATATGTATATATACCAATAATACGAAGCAAGGGTAATAGTAAGTTATTTTTGTCCGTAGTATTAATGGTCTGTTGTGTTATTTTTGCTTCATTGGTGGATCGCCACGGACACGCTCAGAGAAAAGCCGTCCCGATTATGCTAACGCCCAGAATGCGGCTTTTGCGTTCAAGTTGCGCGATGTGCTAAGTAAACGGTAGCAACGTGCAGGCGCACTGATGAAACATTCAATTGAAAATTCAGTGCGATAGGTGATATGTTGAAACATGTACTGTTAGTATAGTGCAGTATGTTACAGATATCATATTCTGCACCCCATGTCAGTGGTGTGTTATCGACTCCAAGCATGGTTTATTGTTCAGCGTGTTGGGCGAATTCGAATGAAAACTTCTGCACGTTATGCTATGACTAACATAGCAGTGGCGATGGGTAGCACCTACTAGAACTGTTGGATAATGGCTATGCAGCAGGTTGCATGCATTTTATGCATACTAAACTAGTGGGGAATCGGTTTCATTTCATTCCGATCCGGCCTAGTTTTGCATCTTAATGAGTTGATCTATATTGACTGACTTAGATGGGGCATAGGTTGTTGTCGTATTCAGTACTTTGTATGTTTGCTAATGAAGCATCCTTGTAATCAAGTTTTCTCCAGGTTTGTCAAATAAACATCGTGTATAAATATAAGTCGGGAAGCATGTCGCTTCTAACCAGGGCACATTCTTAAACGCCCATTTGTTTATTGGGCGGTTCACGACGCACTTCATGCACATTCACGGCTAATGGCGCCGCCCTCACTGTTTCGCCGGTGGGCCGCGGGATTGGGAAATGTCCCGAGTGGTGGGGAGTGTTGAACCCGGGACCTTCGGTACCCAGAGGTCAACAACTTAACCACTCGGCCACCCCGGGGCGGGGATGGCCGAGTGGTTAAGGTGTCGGGCTATTGGTACCAAAGGTCCCAGGTTCGACTCTAGCGCCACTCAGGACATTTCCCAATCCCGCGGCCCACCGGCGAAACAGTGTGGACGGCGCCATTAGCCGTGAATGAGCATAAAGTGTGTCGTGAACCAACCAATAAACAAACAACAACAAACAAACTCGGCCATCCCGGTCCCTCTCAAACGCCCGTACCTGCGGAATTATTGTGGGAAGGTGACCATTTCTTTCCTCGGTCCATGTCGACACCAGTGTGCCGCCTTCGTCGTCAGATGGACATGTGGCCGTACACGCCGTCGGCCCCCGGCGCGAGTCCGGTGGACGCCGACAGCGAGCCGCTGTCGCCCGCAGGTGGCAGCCTGCACCCGCTGACCTCGCGCTGGTGGCGCCACCTGCGCGACGCCGACACGGAGTTGCTCAGAGCTTCTGAGACGAAGCTGCTCGGAGCTTCTGAGACGAAGCTGCTTGGGGCTTCCGACACGGAGCTGCTTCGTGTCAGCGGCCAGCAGCAGGACGTCAGTCGGGGTCGTCGGATCGCCGGGTCGGCGCCGTTGACCTGCGCGATGGAACAGCTGCTGGAGCCGACCAGACGGCGGTCGCGTCGCCGTTCGTCGGCCGAGTTAGCCGGACGGAGGTTCGTCAGCCGGGAGCCAGAAGACCTTCCGCACGAGGCGGACTCCGCGGACCGCGGAGCCGCCTCGAGCGCCACGGGCGACGCGTTCGACGGCTTCGAACGGAACTGCGTCGAGATGGTCATGCGGAGAGCGACAAGGGGTGTCCGAGGAAAAGGGGGAAGCGTCAAACCGAGCGAGGTTCTTCGACCCCATCGCAGGCGAAGAAAGCCCAAACGCTGCCAGTGGACCGTCAGGAAGAAAAGGACTGCAGTCGCTGCGTGCAAGGAGCGTGCAACTCCGGACAAGGAGGAGACTCGACCGGAGGCCGACCCCAGCGTTGAAGAGCCCCAGCAGGTAGCAGAGATGTACTGCGTGCCGATTCGGTACCAGCTGGTCGACCCGGCGGAGGCGCTTCGACTGGCGCACGCCGACGTATCGGCCAACGGCCTGGAGGAGGTCTGCCTGGGCTACAGCGCGCTGGTGGAGTACGCCGAGGCGCGGGACCGTGCGGCCGACTCGGTGGTCGACGTGCTGCGCGACGCCGTCTCGTGGGAGCTGGACCGGCTGGGCTACCCGCCGGCACCGCCGCCGGCCCCCCGGCCGGGCGCGCTCCGCAGGGGCCGGCTCGGACCGCACCCGAAGCTGCCGAAGAACATGACGGAGCACGAGTGGAACGAGTGGCGCCGGATGATGCCGCGCAGACGCGGCCGGCCCAGGAAGTACCCCAGAGCCGACGACCTCGCCTGGATAGAGCACATGAAGCAGGTGAGTGCTCCCGGCGGCGATACCAAATCCGAACTGGACGTAGTGTATGTTCGTATTGTTGCAACACTGAAGCATCTGCCTCTCCATGTACGTACAAATGACTGCCTGACATCACATTGTCTCAGTCGCCAGCGAAGTCCCTCTACACTGAACGAACTTTTATGTACTCCTGATTTGCACTTGAAGGTCAATTCCAAATAGCTTTGCTAAAAAAATTCCTGAAGGTCCTGCATTGTTTCCCGGGTTGAATAGCCGAAATACATAAATTTAAATCTCAAGTAAGCAGTTGGTCAGACCTTGGCAAAAATCAAGCGGCCATAGGGCCGCATGAATTAAGTGTGCCAAATAGGACCTATCTGCAATTAAACATAATGATTATGCATGGGAACGTCTTTCTCGCCAAATTTGCATAGGACAAAAATGCAACCAACGAAACAGTAACCTCCTTCGCCTTCAATAAAATATGCTTGTGGTATGGTCGTGGAAATTATTTTCAGTGGTGATTTCGAAGTCTCATTTCATTGAACCAATTAACTTATAGAATTCATTCATAGAACTAAAACTTAAAACTTTGAGCATCGAACATCATTAAGTTTGGCGGCTGGAGTATTTTGTTTTGACGGTATACGGTCAAATAAGCTAGCTACAGTCAGTTCAACATGGACCAAACGCTATGCATCTGCATGGGTGTATATTAGATTGACTCAAAACAACATTGTCTTCTGAAGAAAACAAAATTGCGCACAGGTAGTTTCCTATTGCTGACATGTTTCGAGAGCAGTAGAAAAGGTTTCAGACAAAAATCCAGAATTCATGAAGCCGCTGTGGATAGAAATTAGTCACACTGACCCATTTTGTCGTTCAAGTCTCCATTAGAACATTGGGACCAAGGAGGAAATACTGTACAAGCCATAGACATTGCTAAGCATCACACATGCTTCCCCAACCTTTGTTCTGGCGGGTTATGCGAAGCATATAGCAATGCCTTTATATGTCTGTATGCATTTCTACATGTGAGGTTGCACAGCACTCGAAGTTGAGACTAGTGATATATGTATTCAAAACTGGCCATGGCCATACTGGGGTCACCTGCATCGCGAACTAATGGCATCACGTACGAATAGACAGGCCATGCATTCACTATGCCATGTCTATGGCTTACATTTCGTGATGCACACTGAACACTATGACCGCATGTTGAACTAAGTGCAACAGATGCTTCACCTTCTGCATCATACATCACACATGCTCCACACACGAATCCATATACTCGATTGATGAGCTCTACTTTTTGTTGAATGTTGGTTTCAGATACCTGCCAAACAATAATGAACCAATGTTGCTATCCAAAATGTCGAAATATTTCATCTGTTGTCCTAATGAGCCCTCCGTGTAGCATTAAGGGACACCTAGCAACATCAGGAATCTCCCTATGCTCCAAGTATTTCCTTACTCTACATGGTTTTCGTTTAATTCACTCACATTCACTGAGAAGCCGTTATGATTAATACAACGTAGTTCATGCAGTCACGTTGCGCTTTGTGGAAGATCAACGGTGAGATAACGAACGAGTGTTTACGCCTATTCGTTGGCTTCGGAGGTGACTTTAAGTCATTCGCTTTGAGATCATGTCATGCGAGCCATCTATTGTTCTAGATCATCTGATGGAAATTCATATTGCAGGACGGGTTCGCCATATGCGTTGCCCCCTCATCAAAACCGGGCGGCGCTCTTGATTAATGTAACTTAAGTAGTCATTTGTCTACCCCCAAACGCAAGTATGTCAGCATCAGTCTTCGAGTTTGTCCGGTTTGCAGGTGATCGGGATGTCGTGCGGTGCGGGACGCTACCTGTCGCCCTCCGAGATCAACCCGAGGCCGACCCAGCCGACGCCCGAGGGCAGAGTCGGGCCGGCGCCGCGGCCACACCGGCGCCCGGGCGACCCACCTGGCCGCCGGCGGCTGCCTGCCGCCACCGGCCCGCCGGTCAACTTCTCGTCCTGGCTGCTCCGGCTCGGGCGGGTGCGGGCGGGCTGTGGGCCGCGGGTGGGCTGTGGGCCGCGAGTGGGCTATGGGCCGCGAGTGGGCTGTGGGCCGCGCGGTGACCGCCTCGGGGGATGTAGTGCGGGACCGCTGCTGGGTCGGCAGGGCGCCCGCCGGCCGCCGCGAGGTGACCGCCTCGGGGGTTGTGGTGCGGGGCCGCTGCTGGGTCGGCAGGGCGCCCGCTGGCTGCCGCGCGGTGACCGCCTCGGGGGTTGCGGTGCGGGGCCGCTGCTGGGTCGGCAGGGCGCCCGTCGGCTGCCCCGCGGCGCGCTACAGGCTGCCAGGCGGGCTGACGTGACCTGGAGAGGGGCACGGCACCGGGTACACAGCGAGGCGGCTTCTGGTGATCCCGGCCCGCCTGCTGATCCGAGGGGATCTGCTGATCCAAGCAGCGCTGATGACCCCAGCCGCCCTGGTGGCCCCATCCGACCTGATGGGCCCAGCCGCCCTGATGGCCCCAGCCGCCCTGATGGCCCCAGCCGACCTGATAACCCCAGCCGACCTGATATCTCCAGCCGACCTGACGACACCAGCCCACCTGGCGTCAGCCACTCTGGCAGCCGACGCAACGTCAGTCGATCCGTCGACTCCGACCGGCCCGACAGTCGACCTGTCGACCAACAAGTCGCCGCCCACCTGCAGCAACACCCGCCGCCGGATCAAAACAACAACTCCGTGCGGTCCCGGGCGGTCGGCCGAAGCGATGCCGAGGCTGAGACGGCAGACACGAGCTCGGTGGATGTCAAACGCGGCCCTGGGAGATTGCCCAGAGGGCGGCGAGAGAGGGAACATCGCCCGGACGTGGTGGACGTCAATGGAGACCCGGAGAGGTGGTCTGGGACGCCACCCGACAGGCGAAAGGAGCGCTTGTCCTTGCGGTCGTCCTGTGACGAAGACTGCAGCCCGGTGCGGTTGGAAGAACGACAGCTTAAGCAAGAATTGTTGGACGACTCAAGTGGCTGTCTCACGTGAAGAGCGGCGTGGTGTTCCGCGACAGACGATGGGTTCGCCATCATGAATTGTGTGATTATTCTTCCTGCCAGTCAGCTGTTGTGTTATTTGTTGCCGTTGCGTCTTTCGCACGTTATTAAGTCATATTTATATGTTGTGATCGTGGAACACTTCTTACCTGGTGGTAAGGTGTCATATGCAGGTGTAATGTGTTCCTCCGTTTAGCTCTAATAAGCTCGACGGACTTGATGAGCAGAATTCAACAAAAAAGTTGTTGTTTAGCACACGTCCGCCTGCTGCACAAGAATAACTTGATTATTATGTACCAAGTGGATACAAATATAAGGTATTGTATCGTATTGAAATACAATGCACTCCTCGTCCTTTGCAGCGCGGGCTTCCTGAAAATGCTACGCCTCTGAGCGTCTATATGCAACAGTAAAATTATGGTCATGAACTGTATGCACGTATTGTACGAACATGTTATCCTAATAAATGCGCATCAACACAAGAAAACCATACTATGAAGGTTCCGGGTGTAACGTTCTGGGCAGGTTGTGAAAAGGATGCTGCAGTGCATGCCCACATAACTGAAGTTGCTCCCTGATACCAAATTGCACAGGAAATGACAGAATCCTTGCCGGGACAGTGCGCGCGACCACCGTCACCGACCCGGCTGCTCCACAAAGTTTCCACCGCCACTACCGTCCGATCTACTTAAGCTAAGATAAAATTCAATACACCGTTAAAAGGCTCTAGTCATAGAAGGCTCGAAGCGTAACTTGCATTTACATTTGGGGCCGATGACAATGTCATCAGAGGGCTTATTAGGTCGATTTACGAGCCTTGGCTTTGATCTCCAGAAATGGTACAAAACGGGCATTGCTTGCTTTCTTCGGTTGCTGTTTGTTTTCAAGAATTAGCAAAGATATATGCATTTATCTTGTTCATAGTAGAAAAGGACAAGTCATGGTAGGTCAGGTCGTGTGAGAATCTGGGTTGAAAACCGTTCCCAGGTATGCATGCCAGAAATAAGGAGCAAAATGTCATTAGTAGGCCAATAAAGTCCAGATAGATGACAGCCCTTGGAATGTGGAAATGTGTGGATCTCCTGAATTTTGAGAAGCCACAAAAAAAACTCGAGGAGAGTCCCTGAGATATGGATATTTTTGCATTCGATTCCATGCTATTTTTCACTCAATGATGTTTCTTTTATAATTTTTTTAATGGGATACTCACACAAGTCAGTCACCGTGACATTGATTACGATTTCCAGATAGCCGGTCGTCCTTCCCGATGGAAGACCATTATGTTTTGAGTTTCGTGTTAGTGTCTCGCAATTACTTCGTCATGTAAACCAGATGTATTGAAACGTTCTGAAAGCTGCATATATCTATATTTACTCATTCTGCCGATATCTCAGAAAAATATGAGTAGTGAGACTCTAGGTGGTTTTTTCTGGACTCACCAGGGCTAAGATCGATAGGCTCCGGTGACACAGCCTGAGTCCATCTCATCTCGTGCCTGCAACTGCTTCAGCTGTATGCTTACTCTTAGCAGGCATTATGCTGTTACCAGTCATCAGAGGGGGAAAATACGTCACATTGCTACGGTTTGGGTAACAGCAGGCTGCTCCGAAGCATCCGACACGGAAGGCGGAGCCTAAAACAAGGTTTTGATTGTCATTACGACCGATAATTACTTCTTCATCTCGTCAAAACGCGATCAGTTATGTTGAAGAGAATGAAGCAGGAGAGGTAAATATGAAACATTGAGCTCGTCATGACTGATTTGCCATTTTCCACACAACTGTGAGATTAGTTGTTGAGTGATATGAAGAGTAATTATTGTTACCCTGTCCCTTTCCCGGTTTCCTACGCCTATGCTTTCAAGAACTTACGTAATGCAAAGCGCGCCTGGGTGCCCGCTCTACTTTTAGCACGCTTTGCCATTCTATGGACTGTTTTATCGTTCGCTCTATTGTTTTATCTTCCAAAGTTGCGTCATTGTATCGATACCACATGTACCTTTCACACCTCCAGCTACCGTATGAGCTTCGAGGTAATGCCGTGTGACGACGACACTAAAGGACGAACACCCTTGGGGACAGGGAGGGGGCTAAGGTCACCCCTCTTCGGTGGAGAATTACAGAACATAACGTCGTATATAATGTCGCACGTTGCTCTACGGCCGTCTTTCAGAACTCACGTAAAAACAGCTGTGTGCTCTGCATAGGGCTGTATGCTCTCGACAGCTGTGTAACAGCTGTCGGGTGTGACAACATTCGAGATTGAGCGACGATTGAGCGGCCTCAGGCACCGAGTGGGCTCCCGCCTGAGAGCGGTGCCGACTCCTGACACCGCTCCCCGTTATCTCGCGGACAGACGACCCGGCGGGATGGAGTGGACCAGGACCAGGTGGACTCTCGCCGCAGCGCGGTGTTGGCACCACTGGTCGTTATCTCGCGGCGCGGCGACCAGATTCGATAGGATGTGCTGCCAGTGAGCTGCGGTGCACGGTCGGCGGCTGACTCTCCGGGCGGCGGCATCACCGAGCGGCGCGTGATGGCACCGCGCTGGCGACTGGCCCTCGTCGCTCTCGTCGTGGCGGCGGTGTCGACGGGCGGGCGCGCCGACGTCGACCTCGACCTGGGCGACAGCGCCTACGGCGGCGCCTGGTCGGCGCGCAACGCCGACGGCCAGGTCAAGGTGGCGGCGGCCGTGCCGGGCGGCATCTACTCGGACCTGCTGCACGCCGGCGTGCTCAACCAGTCGCTCTACTACCGCTCCAACGACCTCGCCTACCGGTGGGTCTCCGAGCTGGACTGGACGTTCTCGCGGCACTTCGTCGTGCCGCAGGAGCTGCTGGACTGCGCCGCGGTGCTGCTCGTCTGCGACGGCGTCGACACGGTCGCCAACGTCTCCGTCAACGGCCGGCCGGTCGGCAGCACCGACAACCAGTTCGTCGGCTACCAGTTCGACGTGAAGTCGGCGCTGCGCGAGGGCGTCAACAGCATCCGGGTGGCGGTGCGCTCGCCGTCCGCGTACGCGGCGGAGCGGTACAGCGAGCAGGCGCGCAGGTACGTCGTGCCGCCCAAGTGTCCGCCGCCGCAGCAGCACGGCGTCTGCCACGCCAACCACATCCGCAAGATGCAGGCGTCGTTCAGCTGGGACTGGGGCCCGGCGTTCCCCAACCTGGGCGTCTGGCGGCCGATGCGGCTGCACGGCTTCGACCAGCTGCGCCTGCGGGACGTCATGGTGAACACGCTGCCGCAGCGGACGGGCCACGCGCTCGGACCGTGGACCGTGCAGGTCAGGCTGCGGCTGGTCGCGACCGACGACGTCGTCGTCAGCTACACGCTCGGCGTGGCGGGCGTCGGCGCGTCGGCGCGTGGCACGTTCGGCGCCAACTCGTCCACGCACGAGGCCACTCTGGAGCCGGTCGTCACGCGCAGCCTGACGGCCGACGACCTGTGGTGGCCGAACGGACCGCTCGGCCGGCCGACGCTGCAGCGGCTGTCGCTGTGCCTGACGGTGACGTCGCCGCGCCGCCAGCCGCTGCCCTGCCGCAACGTCACGTTCGGCCTGCGGCAGGTGCGGCTCGTGCAGGAGCCGGTCGATGCGGCCGACGCGTCCAGGGGCCTCACCTTCTTCTTCCAGGTGAACGGCCGGCCGGTGTTCGCCAAGGGCAGCAACTGGATCCCGGCCGACGTGCTGTCGGAGCGCGTGTCCGCCGGGTACCTGCGCCGGCTGCTGACGTCGGCGCGCGACGCCAACATGAACATGCTGCGCGTGTGGGGCGGCGGCATCTACGAGGACGACGCCTTCTACCAGGCCGCCGACGAGCTGGGCATCATGGTGTGGCAGGACGCGATGTTCGCGTGCGCCATGTACCCGACGGACGCGCCGTTCCTGGCGTCGGTGCGCAGCGAGGTGCACACGCAGCTGTGGCGTCTGCAGCGGCACCCGTCCGTCGTGCTTTGGGCGGGCAACAACGAGAACGAGGCGGCGCTGCGCCAGGACTGGTACGGCACGGCCGGCGACTTCGACCGCTACCGCGCCGACTACGTCACCCTGTACGTCGACACGGTGCGCGACGAGATGCGCCGCGTGCTGGACGGCTGGGACCTCGCGTTCGTCACGTCCAGTCCCAGCAACGGACTCGAGTCGGACGCCGAGGGCTACGTGGCGCAGGACCCGTACAGCCCGCTCTACGGCGACGTGCACGTGTACGACTACGTGCGGGACATGTGGAACGCCAGCCTGTTCCCGCGCGCGCGCTTCGCCTCCGAGTACGGCCTGCAGTCGTGGCCGTCGCTGCTGGGCCTGGCGGCCGTCAGCGAGCCGGCCGACCTGGTGTACGGCTCGGCCTTCGTGGCGCACCGGCAGCACCACCCGTTCGGCAACGCCGAGCTGCTCGTCGAGATCGGCCAGCACTTCCGGCTGCCGGCCGCGCCGGACAGCGCCGCCGGCTTCGAGGCCATCGTCTACCTGTCGCAGATCGGCCAGGCGCTGGCGATACGCAGCGAGACGGAGCACTACCGGCGCGGCCGCACGGAACTGACCGCCGGCGGCCAGGGTCGCACCATGGGCGCCATGTTCTGGCAGCTGAACGACATCTGGCCGGCGCCCAGCTGGGCGGCCGTCGAGTACGGTGGCCGCTGGAAGCCGCTGCAGTACGCGGCGCGCCGCTTCTTCGCGCCGCTGCTCGTGTCGCCGTTCGTGACGGGCGCCGGAGACGCGCGGGTGGTCAGCGTGTACGTCGTCAGCGACCTGCCGCACGCCGTCGCCGGCTCGCTGCGCGTCGACGTCCACCGCTGGGACGGCTTCGCGCCGGCCGCCACCCGGCTGGTGCACAACCTGACCTTCGCCGCCGAGTCGGCGCGCGCCGTCTGGTCGGCGCCGCTCGCCGACCTCGTCGACGACCCCACCGTGCGCGTGGCGCGCTTCAGCCTCGTCGACGCCGACGGCGCGCCGCTGGCCGACGCGAGCGACCTCTACACGGAGCCGTTCCGGACGGTGCGGCTGCGCGCGGCCGGCGTGCGCGTGCTGGACGTGCGCGCGGCGCGACTCGACAACCGGCTGGCGACGCGCCGGCTGCGCGTGCGGCTGGCGGCCGACGCGCCGGCGCCGTTCGTCTGGCTGGAGACCGGCCTGGCCGGCGTGTTCTCCGACAACGGCTTCACCATGCTGCAGGACGGCGCCGAGGTGGAGTTCACGGCCGAACAGCCGACGGACGCCACCACCCTGATGAACACGCTCACCGTCAAGTCGCTGCTGGACGCCTACCAGAGCTAGTGCTGTGATGTGCGATGCTGGGCCGACCAAGTGTCCTGTGCATGTGCAGTGCCATTTATTCCGCTGATTGCATGTTGGGAATCAACATGTTCCACATGTTGATTCCCGACAGGACGCTGGTATTCTGGTCTGCCCTGGCATAAAGCGAAGCCCTACAGGTGGCCTGCGTCTTCGAACATTGCTGGCGAGAGAATAGTCGTGTTAAAAATACATACTAACCTTGCTCAATACGTACTTCAATACTGGCTGTACTACATGTACTACGTCTTCTTCGTCGTAAACAGAGCACGCGATTCGCAGGAGGGGACCCCTCTTGCAGGCACCTTCAGGACCACTACAACACCGTCACGAGACATCCTGACATGAAACACTGCTACACTCACACGATGAAACGACTGTAGATAGCTCACAGCATTAAAACCTCTGGGCATTATGTACACCGCACTTATCATCAGCAAACAAACCAAGCAGCTGGCATAGCTCCCACTGTATGACAGAACCATGGTGAAGTGATGAGCACGCGGCAGTTAGTCCCATTTGGTTTATTCATAGTAGCTTTACTACATCATCCCATGGAAGGAATTTTGTAGGCTATGCCTTTGCTTATTTCTCTTTCTTTCAATTGACCATTTCCTATTTGTTGATATATTGTCGCTGTATATCAATGTGCATATTAACATGTACGTATGTATATATGGCATACGATGCCAGAGCAACTGTCCATTTTTACGACAAGGTTACCAAGTTTTCATCGTCCTCCAGTACATGTGCAAAATAGACGCTCTTAGAAAAATGGCAGTTACATTCGAATTACGTTCTAGGATGGTAGCTAAAGTAATTGAATACGGTGTTATAGGAAAGCCATTTATCTTCCACAGATTGTGCCCGCTGAAATTCGGAACAAACCTTCCCGGTATCAAGCTGAGAGTGGTGGAGGAATTTTAGAGACACCAATGCTATTTTCTATGCAATTTCCATAGGTTACATTTTGCCAAGTGTGGAATAAATTGCACCGGAACCATGTTGATCCAATTCTGCATCTGAATATATGAAATTCGCTATAAACGAAATAACATAAGTATCGGATACGCGATGTGATCATCACAACGGATGTGTAGCGTAGAGCAATGCAATATATCGTATCATTGCGCTGTTCAGTACTGTTAAACCAGACGTAATATAATCCAGTATTTAGAGGGATTTCATCATATATCTGGACGGAACACTGACGGCGGACGATGGGCTGGGACTCATAGCTGGAGCCGATGGGGTGGAACATGGGTTGAAGCTGGTGGGCTAGAGCTGATTGACTGGAGCTGATGGTATGGAGATGATGGGCTGGAACTGATGAGCTGGTACTGATGGGCTGGAGCTGATGGTCTGGGGCTGAGGGTTGAAGCTGATGGGCTGGACTTCTGTCAACACTGACACTGTGTGCACCACCAGTCGGCACAAATGTGTCGGGAGGTAGTGGCCGAGGCCAGCGTGTTCAGGTCACCAATCCCGACCCCACCCGTATGAGGCCAGACCGGCCACGTCAGTTCTCACCAGCCATCACCATCTACACCACACTTCCGCCGTGGAGCGCCGAGTCGACCAATATATTGTCGACAAAGTTAAATGAAGCTTCACCCAGAATCGCTTCAGTGTACGTCATGCTTAGACACGTTCTAGATATGTTTTCAGTTTATTCCTAGGTGACTGGTGGTAATTCCATAGCAACCTAGCCACATTGTATATTTGCATGATTTTGCCCTATGCTATATATTTCTCATCAATTATGACTGGTCCAAATAATAATAGAGACAAGACATGAAAAGTCAAGTAGTTTCATCAAATGCACTGCACTATTGCATATAACACACATCAGGAAGTTCATCAACAGTATGCTCCACGCTTGAGCAAACTGTTGATTAATACAAATCAAGAAATCAAGAATACGTCCAGACATTTTGGCAACACTGACCGGTACAACTATTTGTTCACAAATTACCAGCCATTCAACCATTCATTGTGCTTGCAGAGCTATTTTCTACTCGGCAATTGACACGATTAATTGCAATAGTTATGCTTACGTGGACACTTGCACGCCCAGATTGCAAAATCGTGCCACAATCCTGTATCACAAGTGGCACACAGTGTCACAAGTGGCACAGGTGGCACACAGTGTCACACAGTATCACCAGTGGCACATAGTGTCACATGTGTTACACAGTGTCACAAGTGACACACAGTGTCACAAGTGACACACAGTGTCGCAAGTGTCATATGGTGTCACGCAGTGTCACACAATGTCACACAGTGGCACACAGTGTCACAAGTGGTACAGGTGGCAAACAGTGTCACACAGTATCACGAGTGGCGCTTAGTGTCACAAGTGTCACATAGTGTCACAAATGACACACAGTATCACAAGTGTCATATGGTGTCACGCAGTGTCACACAATGTCACACAGTGGCAAACAGTGTCACAAGTAGCAAGTGTCACAAGTGTCACAAGTGTGCAACCGTCACAAGTGCAGAAGTATCACAAGTGTCACAAGTGTATCCAGTGTTACAAGTGTCACGAGACGGTTGTCCAGTGTGTGGCGACTTGCTGGTGCCGACCCACGCCGTTGACCTGGGTGCGCCCCTGGCCACGCGACTGCTCCATAAGTGGTCGGCTGAGAGTGATGGCTCTGTTGATAAAGTTCATACACACTGGCGCTGCCGTCGGTGCTCGCTCCGGACGGGGTCCGGGTAACGGCATCCAGCGGTGGCCAACATGGCGGGTGAGTGTGGAAACGGCGGGTGAGTGGATATGGCGGGTGAGTGTGGACATGGCGGGTTAGTGTGGAAACGGCGGGTGCGTATTTTACGGGTGGGTGTGGACATGGTGGGTGAGTGTGGACATGGTGGGTGAGTGTTGATTTTACGGGTGAGTGTGGACATGGCGGGTGAGTGTGGACATGGTGGGTGAGTGTGGATTTTACGGGTGAGTGTGGACATGGCGGGTGAGTGTGGACATGGTGGGTGAGTGTTGATTTTACGGGTGAGTGTGGACATGGCGGGTTAGTGTGGAAACGGCGGGTGTGTGTGTATTTTACGGGTGGGTGTGGACATGGTGGGTGAGTGTGGATTTTACGGGTGAGTGTGGATTTTACGGGTGAGTGTGCATTTTACGGATGAGTGTGGACATGGCGGGTGAGTGTGAACCAGACGTCCAAGGAGCACTTCCAGGTCACTCTCCCAATATTGCAGGCCAACACAGACGGGTGGTACAGCTAAACTTGTCGAACAATTTCCACTTCTTTCCAAACGTATTCTCAATCAACCTTCCAGAGAGGACATACAAAACTGCAACACTGGACTATGGCTATAAATATGTATGGAACTAAGTCAATGCATTATATTGCACTTTATCTTATAGAGCGTAGTTTGTACATAAAGAACGAAACCATTAGAGCATTGTGATGAGGGAGGCGGCCTCTTTTCGGGAGTGAGAGATAGAGAGAGACAGAGAGAGAGAGAGAGAGAGAGAGAGAGAGAGAGAGAGAGAGAGAGAGAGAGAGAGAGAGAGAGAGAGAGAGAGAGAGAGAGAGAGAGAGAGAGAGAGAGAGAGAGAGAGAGAGAGAGAGAGAGAGTGAGAGAGAGAGAGAGAGATATAGAGAGAGAGAGAGTAGAGAATAGAGAGGAGAGAGGAGAGAGAGAGATATAGATAGAGAGAGAGAGAGAGAGAGAGAGAGAGAGAGAGAGAGAGAGAGAGAGAGAGAGAGAGAGAGGGAGAGAAGAGAAGAGAAGAGAGAGAGAGCGAGATAGAGAGAGAGAGGGAGAGAAGAGAAGAGAAGAGAGAGAGAGAGCGAGAGAAGATCTCTCTCAACATTGTAATCAACAACTTGATGAAGTATCATATATCATTATCATCATTATATTATCATGAAATATCATCCACATGACTTTTCATCAAGTTGTTGAGCAATGTTGCAGGACATCATACGGGCTCAATTATTTTCAATCGCCACATTTTGCACTACGTCATAACTGGTCTACTTGTTTTTATCACCATATGTTGCAGTGCATCATTACGGGTCCACTTACAGTACTGAGTTCATCTTGCAGTGCGCCATTTCGGGTCCACTTTCAGTGCATCTTGCAGTGCTTCATAACGGGTCCACTTGTCGTGCACCTTGCAATGCATTACTGTGTATCGATCACGAGATGTCTTCGCATGCGATATGTTGGCCGCTTCCATGTGTTCCATGTTCCACTCGCCGCTTGGAAAAATCGAAATTGAGGGTTGGCAATAATCTCCGGCATGAAAAGTGTCAAGGACAGGTCGCCGCCTCCTGTCTCTACTCTGAATGCCATTGTGATCATTTTCACCTCTGCATATCTTGTTGGAGCTTTTAACCTGTAAAAGTACCTGGTGCAATTGCACACGTCGAAGTTCTGGCATAGGATTCAGTCGCGATCTCATCCAAGAACGTGGTTGGTATCAGTGAGAAGCTTTTTTTCAGACCTCGAAGGAGGAACACCACCAGCCGACGCCATCTTTGCCTTTATCGAAGGCCAGGAGCTCAAAGTATCTGCCGCCATGAAGCACAGCTATCGTACAAATGGCTACGTCCTTATCAGGTAAGATTACGCGAGTTTCGCTTCACATCTCCACGTCGGGTGCGACATGTATCCTGATGTCATTCGCGAGTCTGCATACATACCAGCCATTGTGCCAAAGATGATGCCTTGGGTGCCGGGTGCTGTGATACCGCTGCATTTGCAAGTTGAGTGGCAGGTTTTCTTAGAATCCTGGTCACACGGCACTAATCCTGGTTACACGGCACACGTCCTGGTCACGTGACACACATCCTGGTCACACGGTGCAAATTATAGTCACATGGCACAAATCCAGATCATACGGCACACATCCTGATCACACGGCACAAATCCAGATCACACGGCACAAATCCTGGTCCCACGACACACGTCCTGGTCACACGGCACATGTCCTGGTCACACGACACACGTCCTGATCACACGGCACACGTCCTGGTCACACGACACACGTCCTGGTCACACGACACACGTCCTGGTCACACGACACAAATACACTGTACAGCATGGCGTCAATTTCTGCAAATCACTGGGAACCCAATTCATGGAGGTATCCGTAGAGAACGCCATGGGGAAGGTGTGGTCTATGCAAAGCCAATGTTACTGAAAATTAGCACGAGGCCTCTGGGCACTGACTGGGAAGTGGCATTGAAAGGACAATCTTCCTCACCTGTTCACTCAGACATGGGGGGAATGGCAGCCCCGAAATGTGCTGGGGAGAGAGTCCACATGAGTCCCCATGAAGATTGAGATGCTAGAGTCCCCGGAAAAAAAATTAACTACGTCGATAAAAATGCTGCACCACGAATTAGTTTTCACCACAAAGCCTGCCACACAGACAAGTGAAATAAAAACAGTTTGTCCAGACTTCCAGCATCGGTACCTCATTGTGTTGCCGACGCCCAGCTGAACGTCTACCCTGAAACCAGCCAACAGCCTCCGCCCTGCATCAGCGCAACGGTCAGCGGTGAGCTCTGCCATGGCTGACATGTCGCCTGACCTGCAGGGGTCTGCTCTCGGCTGACGAGCTGCAAAAGGTCAACCGCGCCATCGCATGGTCGCCCGAGGTCGCGGCGAACGCGTACGGTCGACTGGACGGCGAGGGTCGGCGCAGTCAGATGGTGCTGTGGAATCACCCGGGAGACGACACGCTCGGTACCGTGGCCAGGACCAAGAAGGTGGCGCTCACCGCTCAGGAGGTGCGCGAGGCTCTCGCTTCCTGTGTGCTGTTCGTGGCTTGTTACGACCGGAGTCGGAGTAGAACAGCCAGAGACAGAGACAGAGACAGATACAGAGACAGAGACAGAGACAGAGACAGAGACAGAGACAGAGACAGAGACAAAGACAGAGACAGAGACACATATACAGACACAGACAGAGACAGATACAGAGACAGAGACAGAGACAGATACAGAGACAGAGACAGAGACAGAGACAGAGACAGAGACAGAGACAGAGACAGAGACAGAGACAGAGACAGAGACACAGATGCAGACACAGACAGAGACAGAGACAGAGACAGAGACAGAGACAGATACAGAGACAAAGACAGAGACAGACAGATACAGAGGCGGAGGCAGAGGCAGGCAGGCACATCTATCTACTCCCCTTCATATATTTGCATCCATGTTCCATTCCTGAGTCAGTAGCTCTCGCCGAGTGTGCGTGTTTACATGTGTATATGTTTAAATGTCTGCACGAATGCACGTCTGACCATCCGTGCGGTCGCGACACAATAATTTGCGTCCATTGGGCAGCTCATGGGAGGTGACGAAGTCTACCACTACCACACGAAGCTGATGATGAAAAAGGGCAGGATCGGCGGGGCGCACGTTTGGCACCAGGACTACGGGTGAGACCTGCCATCAGACTCTTACACTGGCACCAGGACTACGGGTCACACCTGCCGCCTGCGGTCAGACTCTGACACCGGCACCAAGACTACGGGTGAGACCTGCCGTCAGACTCTTACACTGGCACCAGGACTACGGGTCACACCTGCCGCCTGCGGTCAGACTCTTACACTGGCACCAGGACTACGGGTCAGACCTGCGGTCAGACTCTTACACTGGCACCAGGACTACGGGTCAGACCTGCGGTCAGACTCTTACACTGGCACCAGGACTACGGGTCAGACCTGCCGTCAGACTCTTACACTGGCACCAGGACTACGGGTGAGACCTGCCGTCAGACTCTTACACCGGCACCAGGACAACGGGTCAGACCTGCGGTCAGACTCTGACACCGGCACCAGGACTATGGGTCAGACCTGCGGTCAGACTCTGACACCGGCACCAGGACTACGGGTCAGACCGGCCACCTGCGGTCAGATTCTGATACCAGGACTACGGGTCAGACTGGCCACCTAAGGTCAGACTCTTAAACCGGCACCGCCACGCCAACACAGAACAGCTGTTCATCTTGAAATGTTGCCGTTTGGATTTTTGTCTTGTCTGATCAGACATTTCGATCAATCCCGGATCACTGGAGCGGATCGCATAGGCACATGCCTCCTGCTTGGCGTTTCCACTTCCAGCGCAGCCCTGCCTCGGCACGGCCGCCCACGAATGTTTCCATGCCCGGATCTTGTGAACGGTAGCCGATGGAAATAGCACCAACTCGCCAGTCCCCCATTTCCAGGTACTGGTATCGCAATGGATGCCTGTTCCCCGACATGTCTTCAGTGTTCATCGCCATCGACGACTGCGACCGGGAGAACGGCTGCCTGCAGGTGAGCTTGTGCCCAGTCTAATGCCTACATGTGTTGCAATGTGCGGAATGGCGCAGTTTGACGCTGTGCTTGCTTGGGGAATTTCTCCTCACACGAGTCACCGGGGAAAGCTACGAATGATCTGAGAAATATCCATCCTACCAGTATCTCCGCCACCAACCAGATGGTTGTGCTGATTGGAACGCAATCGGCAACCCAGTACCCTTTCCTGAGATAAAATATAGTTGTCGATCTGGAGGTCACCAATAACGTCTCAGGCCAGGTCAAGGAAAACATTTGACTCATTTGGAGTGGGAAAATATTTGCCGTAATTTGGGGGGATTCTGTCATTCTCCAATGTCAACAACGGATACCTGCATGTAATATATATCCAAAGATATATACTCCTGCCTGCTTTGCTTGGGGTCAAGAAAGGTCATGTGAATACATCAACACGCCGTCTGTGATCGTTTTGTAAGGGAATGCGTCCATATATGCCAAAGTCGAGTCATGAGTTTCAAACACAATCTTAGAATGTCATATATGTAGCACAAATATTCGGACTGTGTAGCACACAGTCCGAATATTTTATTTTATTATATATTTTATTAGGGGACGAGCAGCCTAGGGGTAAGTTGCTTGTCTCACAATGGAAAGGTTGTGAGTTCGAGTCTCACCTGTCGCTACTCTTCGCCCGCGACCAATCGGCGTGAGAGATTTGCGACACTACATGACTCAACGGTCGATATGTCATAAAATCAATAACCAACCAACCAACCACCCCGGCTAACCAATCAGAAGAGGCCACACAGTGCGCCAGCTGACACGGTGACCTGACCTGCGCTGACCTGTGCTAGGTACTGCGCGGCTCGCAGCGGGCCCACACCAGAAGAGGCCACGCGGTCCGCCAGCTGACACAATGACCTGACCTGCGGCGACCTGTGCTAGGTACTGCGCGGCTCGCAGCGGGCCCACGCCAGAAGAGTCCACGCGGTGCGCCAGCTGACACGGTGACCTGACCTGCGGTGACCTGTGCTAGGTGCTGCGCGGCTCACAGCGCGCCGGCCGCATCAGGCACGGCACGGTGGGCGAGCAGGCAGGCGCTGACGAGCGGCGGGTACACCACCTGGCCACCGTGTGTCCGCTGGACTTGGTGCAGATGGGCGCCGGGGACGCGCTCTTCTTCCACTGCAACCTGCTGCACCGCTCCGCCAGGAACGACTCGGACCGACGCCGCTTCGCGCTGATCGCCGCGTTCAACAAGCGCGCCAACAGTCCCCTGTGGCCGCACCACCACCCGCAGTACACCAGGCTGGCTGTGGTGAGTTGACCGACGGCAGGCTCTCCAGCAGTGGCGTGCTGTTCTATGTGTGTCAGCCGTCGGCGGCAGGTTCTCCAGCAGTGGCGTGCTGTTCTCTGTGTGTCAGCCGTCGGCGGCAGGTTCTCCAGCAGTGGCGTGCTGTTCTCTGTGTGTCAGCCGTCGGCGGCAGGTTCTCCAGCAGTGGCGTGCAGTTCTCTGTGTGTCAGCCGTCGGCGGCAGACTTGGCACCCAGCGTCCAGTCGACGGACCATGGGCACACACACATACACACAAACACACATACACACACACAACACTTAAACGAACACACGCACACACCCACATACACGCACACACACACACACACACACACACACACACACACACACACACACACACACACACACACACACACACACACAACACACACACATACACACACAGACACACCTCCGGCTACTGTGTGTCGTTACATAGCAAAGTAGGCCCGAATAATTGTTTTCGTATCTCAAATGGCAACACTGGTCAGGTGCTGAAGAACATAATGCTTGCTGAAAATTGCCGTTTGTAGGCCGTAATTCTTTTCAAAGTCATAAAAGTTCAGGTTCGTATCTGCGGTTTGTAGTGTGTAGGCTGTGAATGTTGGTGAATGTTGTAATAAAGGGGGCTGCATTGCTTAGGCTGTGACAGATGATGAGGTCATAACAAGCTGAATACTACGGCTTGACAGCTTTCTCTCAGTATAATACTATTGGTACATGAATATATGAGCACAAATGGTGTCATGAAACATAAAAAAAAAATTGCAAAGGCTGAGGTGGTTGGTAAAGTGGTAAGCGAAAGGTTGTTAGGTGTAGGTGGTTGGTAAGGTGTATGCTGGTCGGCACGGTCAGTGTGATCAACTACAGTAAAGTAGGCACGCTTGCAGTACGCTGACGTCATCTCAGCATCCTCAATCTCATCATTCTGCCGAAGAAATGCATGGGTCTCGGATGTGTAAACCCTTGCCTGCGCCACGCTTGGACATGTACACAAGCTGCTGCTGCCCGTCCACAACCTCTCTAGCTTGTTCATTGTGAGTCGAAGAGTGAAAATCCAAATTCAAGAAAGCCCGTGGCTAAGCTCATCGGACATATCGGAGACCACGGTGAAGTGGTGGTGGAAAGTTGACGCTGTGGGTAGTGACTTGGGTAGTGGGTAGTCGGTGCAGTGGGTAGTGGGTAGTCGCGAAGAGAAGAGTGGCAGATCAGGGACGATTGGCGACTTCTGAACAAGCTGAAACACGAACCGGGGATGTTCATAAATCTTTGGCACTCGTTTCAACTTCTCTGGATTTCATGATGTCTGCTGGCGGCAAATTTATGCACAAATGTTGACGCAAAAGTCAGTTTGTGTTCTTGCAAATAAGTTTTTTTTTTGTGACGCACTTTGTGCAGGAAGCAGCTGGACAATGCCCCTACCACTGACTGTTCCCGGAAGTTAAATGTGTTCTGCTCTTACTTACAATGCTTTTCCCAGGTTGACGATGATGCTATCATTAAGTGTGAGCGTTTCACCAGCTCGGTCGACAAGTGGTACCTCAATCCGGATGAAGACAAGTCCTTCAAGCAAACACCCCAGGAAGAGGAAATCACAAAATCCACCTGAAATTGGCACTGGATATGCGGTCTTCGAATGTGCGTTGCTAATCTTAGCCCGTCCCGTCTCGGGGGTCTTCAACCCCCCCCCCCTCAGGGTTTTCGCGGATAGTGGAGGAATGGCGTGGGGCAGCGCGCCCAAATTTGGCATATCTTTTCCCACATCAATTTGGTATACTGTTTCAAAATTTTGAAGTTAGGTCATCTAGGGTCAACGAGTTAGTTAAAGTCAAGTGAGGTCACCTCCAAAAACGTTCAACCAGTCGTCACGCTTTAACGGATACAAATATTTTAATGAAACTTCCAGAGTTTGCTTATCTTTAGAAATGCAAAAAAACGTATGAGTGGAATTTTTCGATTTTTATTTTTTGACTACATATAAATTTTCCATATTTGCCAATTGCAGTTCAAATAGAGGATTCTGGCTAAAGCAAGCATGTTTTATTAGGGCACGTTGTCTTCCAACAACGTTTCTCGGTCTGCTCTACCCATCGGAAAAGGAAAATGGAAGAAAACTTGAAAACTCAGAGTATTGAAATAAATAAAAAATTGTATCCTTGGTGGCCAAAACAATTATGGTCCTGGTCGATTTTGCTGTCATTTTCTCATTCCAAATAAATTTTGTTTTTTCATATATCCACAAAATTAACTCCCCAGAGCCAAAAACATAATGTAAGTCGTAAAAATTCGTGAAAATCTAGCCCCCTGGTGACGTCGCTTTCCGGGAAAATTGTTTTCGGGGTATACCCGGACGCTACTCCTCGAGCGCTTTCCAATGACACCCCTCTTTCGTTTTCGTGCGATGCTTAGTTTCGATTTTGGATTTGGATGCATGTATATTTGGTGTCATCTTAATTCAGAGCACTGTATTTGAGATTGTGATGGATGTGTTGATAATAAACGCTAAATTACTAGTGAAACGCAATGGGTAGCGATAGTTTGGTCGGACGTTCAGGCGGCTTATGATGAAATCCCATACGCAAAAAGCAGACTTCTACATCCAGGCGGGTGGTGCAGGCAGAGGGTGTTTGTGTGAAGCCAGCTGCCTGCCGTGTCTGACAAAGCTAAAATCTGCATCCCGCCAAAGCGTGACATGGAGATGGTGCTAAAATCTGCCTCTCGCCAAAACGTAACTTGAAGATGGCGCTGAAATCTGTCTCCCGCCAAAACGCAACTTGGAGATGGCACTGAAATCTGTCTCCCGCCAAAACGTAGCTCGGAGATAAAATCTGCCTGCCGCGAAAACGTAACGTGGAGATGGCGCTGAAATCTGCTTCCCGCGAAAATGCTACTTGGAGATGACGGTGATAAAAATTGTTCACCGGGGGTCACACCACCATTGGGGAGACACATCGTACTACGGTGAGGCATCCCGGACTACACACTTGGTACTGTGCATTGGTCTTTGTAGGCGGTATTTCTTCCGATGACGGGCATCGTCTCACTGAGCGGTGTGTGACACCCTTTCAGTGAAGAACTCCATTTCGTTATCCAGCATCTGGTTTATCGAAGGGCGCGAGTTGCAGTGATGTGTACTCCTTATAAGGTATTCCCACTTCAGGAAGCGACATCCCGTCAAGTGTGGGGCACCTTGTCGGAAAAACGTTTTCAGCTGAAAGGACGCTCTTAGATGGCATGAGCTCTGAGGAATAAATGGTGGTCGTGCCACTGCGTGCACCCTGACCGTCCCCCGAGCATATCACTGCCCGAGGGTACCGCCGTCTTCAGCTTCCGAGTGGGGCGCGAGAGCGACGTCCAAGTTAAAGGGATAACACCGTGGCTATTCGTAGTCCTGCTCACGCCCGCTAACGAATGGAGCTCCCTGGATATGTGCCACTTTGATTCAGGAATCTCAAGAAAAGTATTATTTTACATTTAATCGTTATAGTTTCCATTTAATTTGGTGGGAAGCGCGAAAGTTCTGTGGCGATTATACATCAAGAAAGATGATTCGTTTTCAACCCAGTCAGGAGCTAAGCAGTGTGAGGTCGTCAGAGTATATCATTCGGACGACTTGTGAATCAACTTCTGACGCATGAGCAATGTGACGTGTTTCTTCCTGCAGCTCCCAGCCTTTCAGATGGAGTTCGACCTCTTCAAAAACCAAACGTGGGTGTGGACTCCAGGACCCCAGTAATGAATACCCCAGTAATGACGGCCTGTCATGCGCGTAGGGCGCCTCCTATATAGTTATGGATTCGAACCGCGCAATGTTCATGGTAATATTCGGTGGAGCCCAGTATGCTTCATGGAGGTAAAATGTGTATAGAACTTGTCTAGTGGTTTCCTTTAACTGCAATAATGCCTGGCTTTTTAGGTTTTTTTTTCGGTTTACGGTAATCTCTCATTAACGTGCTGAACACGATGTACCCACACATTTCCTTTGCACATTCATACTTTTCAATAGGGAGGCAACACGACCCCCAAGAAGGTGCTCGGATTTGAGTAATATAAGATGAAAAATAATGCTCAGAGTAAAGAAAAAGAAGATGTAGCATATACCTTACTTAACCTAACCTAGCCTTAAATGCATGAAATAAAATTATTTTCTACTGGACAATTTCCTAACTTTTTTTTGTTCACAAACAATTTCAAAGTAAAATTTTCCTAACCTAATCTAGCTTGAATTGTTTTTTAACAAAAAAAATAAGAAAAAAACTAACTTACAACAAAAGCCTGGCCGAACATAACTGGGCGAAACCTTTGAATGATTGACGGAGGTAAAATGAGTGTATAAAATGGTAAAATATAAAATAAAATGAGTGTTTTGTGGTTACCTCGGACTGCAACAATCCCCCTTTTGTGCTAAATGGTGCACGTGATGAGAGCATTCATTGCACTTATTGTTTCACAAAGAACAATAACATGTTGAAAGTGGTATATTTTCAGGAATGGATCCTGGGCTGACAACATTTACTCAGTTGTGAATTCGCAGGTCAGATCTACATCATTTGTGCTAAGAAACATGATGAATTCATCGACATCCGTACACCGGTTTGTGGATACGTTATTCTGATGATTCCTGATGTAATTTGAATGCATCTTATATTCATATCATTGGAAAATGATAAGTTTTCATGATAGAAGCAGGCGAAGTTAAAGTTCTGAAATATCATCATTTAAGTGATCAGTTCACTAACAAAACAACAAATTCACTTCAATAACATTCAGCAAAGCAGGTGGCTCACTCTGTTTTTAATGTTTAAAATCGATGACAGTGCTTTCTTGAATCATGTTTGAAGCGGATGAAGGAAGTGTGTTCCTTTGAATGTAGAAGTCCTTTGAACCATATGTCATGTCCTTCACAGTGCTGCTACATCCATTATCCAGCAGTGGCGAGCTGTTCTCTGTATGTCAACCGTCGGCGGCAGGTTCTCCAGCAGTGGCGTGCTGTTCTCTGTGTGTCAACCGTCGGCGGCAGGTTCTCCAGCAGTGGCGTCCTGTTCTCTGTGTGTCAGCCGTCGGCGCCAGACTCGGCACCTAGCGTCCAGTCGACGGACCATGGGCACACACACACACACACACACACACACACACACACACACACACACACACACACACACACACACACACACACACACACACACACACACACACAAACAAACTCACACACACACACACGCACACACACCCCCCCCCACACACACAAACAAACAAACAAACACGCACACACACACACACACACACACACACGCACCCACACACACGCACACAGACGCGCACACACACGCGCACACACACGCACGCACACAGACACACGTGCACACACACACACACCTACACACACACACACACACACATACACATACACACACACACACACACACACACACACACACACACACACACACACACGCACACACGCACACACCCACACACACGCACACACATACACGCACACGCACACACAAGCGCACACACGCACACGCACACGCACGCGCACACACACATACACATACGCACACACTGACGGGTACTATCTGTCGTTACATAGCAAAGAAGAACACATGTGCTTGATGAAAACTGCAGTTTGTAATTGTAGTTCGTTTGAAAATTATAATTGCTCAGGTTTGCATGTGCATTTTATAGTTTGTAAGCTGTAAATTGTGCAGTATGTTGCAATAAAGGGAATTGCATTTTTTGCATTTTTGTTAGGCTGTGACAGATTGTGGGGTCATAGCAAGCTGAATATTATGGCTTGACAGCTTCCTCTCAGTAGAATACTAGTATTGTATGAATATATAAGCATAAATGGTGTCACGAAAAATACATTTTTTGCAAAGGCTGAGGTGGTTGGCGAGGTGGTAGGCGGAAGGTTGGCAAGGTGTAAGTAGTTGGGAAGGTGTATGCTGGTCGGCACGGGCAATGTGATCGATTAGAGTCAAGAAGGGACGCTTGCAGCACGTCGACGTTATCTCAGCATCATCAATATCATCATTCTGCCAAAGAAATTCATTGGTCTCGGATGTGCAAACCCTTGCCTTCGCCACGCTTGGACATGTACACAAGCTGCTGGTGTCTGTCCACAACCTCTCCAGCTTGTTCGTTGTGAGTTGGAGTGTGAAAATCCAAGTTCAAGAAAGCCCGTGGCTAAGCTCCTCGGACATATCGGAGACCACGGTGAAGTGGTGGTAGAAAGTTGACGCTATGGGTAGTGACTTGGGTAGTTGGTAGTCGGGCGGTACAGTGGGTAGTGGGTAGTCGCGAAGAGAAGAGTGGCAGATCAGGGGCGATTGGCGACTTCTGAACAACCTGAAGCACGAACCGGAGATGTTAATAAACCTTTGTCACTCGTTTCGACTTGTTTGGATTCGTTAGTGTCTGCTGGCGTACACAAATATTGAGGCAAAAGTCAGTTTGTGTTCTTGCAAATAACGCTTTTTTGTGACGCACTATATGCAGGAAGCAGCTAGAAAAAAAACCGTATCACTGACTTTCTTGGGAAGTGTTCTGCTCTTACTCGCAATGTTTTTTTTTTCTCAGGTTGGCGATGATGCTATCATGAAATGTGAACGTGTCACCAGCTCGGTCGACAAGTGGTACCTCAGTCCGGATGAAGACAAGTCTTTTAAGCAAGCTCCCCAGGAAGAGGAAATCACAAAATCCACCTGAAATTGGCACTGGATGAGCAGTCTTCGAATGTTCGAATGTGCGGAATGTGCGTTTCTACTCATAACCCGCGCCGTCCCTCCCGTCAGATTCTCACACCCCGTCTCGCGGGGGGGGATAGTAACCACTCTAAAATCCAAACTATGCGTCGCACGAAAACGAAAGAGGTGTCATCGGAAAGCGCTCGATGAGTTGGGTCCGGATCCACCCCCAAAAAAATTTCCCCCAAAAAATGACGTCACCAGGGGGCTAGATTTTCACGACTTTTCATGACTTACATTATATTTTTGGCTCTGGGGAGTTCATTTTGGGCATATATGAGAAGAAAAAATATTTAGAATAAGAAAGGGACAGCGAAATCGGCCAGGGCCATAGCATTTGTTGCCCCAAAAATATAAATTGTTTTTGAATTACAAAATTTTGAGTTTTCAAGTTTTCTTTAATTATCCTTCTCCAATGTGTAAAGCATACCGAGAAACATCGTTGGAAGTCAACTTCCCCCAATAAGAAATGCTTACTTTAGCCATAGTCTTCTATTTGAACTGCAATTGGCAAATATGCAAAATTTATATGTAGTCACAAACGAAAAAATGATAAATTTCACTCTTACGTTTTGCTGCATCCCTAAAGATAAGCAAACGCTGAAAGTTTAATTAAAATATCTGTATTCGTTAAAGCGTGACGACTGGTTGAACTTTTTTGGAGGTGACCTCACTTGACCTTGGCTAACTCGTTGGTCTTAGGTGATCTGACTTCAGAACTTTCAAACAGCATGCCAAATTGATGTGGGAAAAGGTGTGCCAAATTTGGGCGCGCTGCCGCGCGTCGTTTGTGCGCTATCCTATTAAAAAACCTGAGGGGGCGGTTGAAGACCCCCCCCCCCGGAGACGGGACGGGTTAATGAAGCACCAAATTGCTGTTCTCACTGAAATATAAGTGGGTCAAGGATACGAGAAGAGTACATGTAGGGTAAAGTCTAAGCCAATTCATGTATATATTGTGTGTCATCTTGACTCTGTGTACTTTATTTGTGATTTGTTTTGTAAGTGTTAACAATGAATGCTAAATTAATTATGAAATGAAATAAGTAGCTATAGTTTGGGCGGACATTCAGGCGGGAGAGAAAGAGAGGAAGATGGAGAGGGAGAGAGAGGGAGAGGAGGGTGGAAAGTGGGAGAGGGAGAGGGAGAGGAGAGGGAGGGAGAAAGGGAGAGGGAAGGGGAGAGAGATAGAGAGAGAGAGAGAGGGAGAAAGGGGAGAGAAAGGCAGAGAAATAGGGAGAGAGAGAGAGAGAGAGAGGGAGAGGGGAGAGAGAGGTGCTTGCAGTGTTGTTCACTCTCCCTGAGCGATTTTATAGCTTCTGGACGAATATTTGGGGCGCCCGTGTTCATATTTGACCTCTTGTTCTTGGTGGTGACGGTGGTGTGGGCAGCGTGAATTATTTGGCCAAAACTGCGATTTTTGAAGCCCCGGCGCGATTTTCGTCTCCTGGTTAGACTTTTCCGCTGTTTTTTTTTCTTCGAAGCACTGGAATATTTTATGTTTAATACAACGAAGAATGGCTCTTAGATGCTCCTGGGTTTTAGACATTGTCTGAGACGAAATGTACGACCCTCAATATACCAGGAGGTGCTTGGTTTACTCAACATCAAAAGTAGCGTTAGGGATCATGCTATATTACTCAACGTTTCGGCCCGGGGGCCATCATCAGGAGTCATAATATTTTATGGCCAGGACGGAGAACACTCGGCTTCATCGCGAGTGTTCTGGACCACGCTGTATTAATTTGGACACCGTATTGTATTTTTTCGATCCCGAGCAGGCACTTTTGAAACCAAATTGAGATCTTTCTGTGTCCCGCTGTATGCATTTGGGCTTTGGATGCATATCTTTGAAACCCAGCTTGAATATTCGTGCACAAGGGCGATTTTGTAGAACCCCGGAACGAGTCTTCTGGGCCTTGCTGTCTTTACTTTGTGCTCCCAACCAGAACATTTCGCCGGCCCAACCGGATTTTTTGGACCCCCAGAACGAATTTGTTAGGCCCCGGTGCAATTTTTTTTCTCAGAATATGCCTCTCCATTATTGGGAGCCTACTACATCCGTTTATCTGGGGTGAGCATTACGAAATAGTGCGTGTGCAGCATCACGAAATTTTGCATGTGAGTATATCAATTCATGGGAATTCCAGTCGTATTAGTTTCATTTGGCGGAGTATAGTAGTTTGGGCATGAACGATGTTTCGGATAAAATTAGCTCACTTTCCGCACTTTAGTAACTCTCTTACCGAATTTGGTACGGAAATAAAACCGAACAGCAACGTTGTCGAATTATTTTGATAGTTGCGGTTCTTCTCGTGAGGTTCCTGTGAGGTGTGGGGGGTGGATTGGTGTGTCTGTACCGCCGACTGCCAGGAAAATGTCGTCATTGAGGGTGTCTCGTAAAATTTTACAGCTGTGTGTAATGAGATTAAGACAGGTATGTACCAGTGTCCAGGGATCATTTCAGTTCGGAATATTTGGGTGTCGAAGGAGCCGTTTTTGTTTCTGGGACGTTTCTGGCGCAGTGTTGGTGGTCTAGGCACGTCAACTTTAGGTGTATGGCTACATTGTCTTGTTTATATTGTTATTAAAGATTAAACTTGATTCGAAATGGAAGAACCCCATGTGTTATTTTACTGAAACTCTGTTTCCATATTGCATTAATAATTAATCGAAAATAATTGAACAGTTATGCATATCTTGGGATATCTTGGGGAAATGTTTGAATTTAACAGAAATGATGCAATTGGAGGTCATAAATTCGAAATTAAAGTTAACCACAGCAGAACAAGGTTAAGACAGACTTTCTTCACCAACAGGGTAGTAGAACACTGGAACCAGCTGCCACAAACCATTATCGGTAGCAGAACATTGAACATCTTTAAAAACAGCATAGACAATCATTATAAGAATAGAGGGCTTGCTTTTCAGTATTACAGGGAGGGCCAATTAATGGATTTAGTGGGCAACTGGTTGAGTGTACAGAGTGCAACCAAGAAGGGCCCTTGTGGCTCATAGTTGCACTAATCTTTTATATCTTTCTGTCTTTATGCATAACAGTTTCCATCATGGAACTGTTCTGAAAAAACAAAAGGAGAAAAACAAGCTACAGTCAGTCAGGGTCACTGGTGGAGTAGGGAAGGTCATAGTTGAAACATCTATAGGAAGCAAAATAATGAGCCTAGGCAACACAAAAATGCAGCCACAAGATGAAAGAAAACAAAAATGATGTTTAAAAAAACATGTTTTGTTGTTGTTGTAAGATAGGCAAAAGAGCATAAGCAAGGTATTGCGTAGTATAGCTAAGGAGAAGGTACCCAGGGATGAAAAAATGATGCATGCACAGAATATGAGGGAGAGAAACAAAATGTTTTATGGAAGGCAATTTGTGCTAAATGACCTCATAGTTGGTGTTCCCTTAAGCCCAAATAATCAATAAGTTGCTGAAGGCAAAAATTAAATGCACAAGTTTGAATTATTGCACAAGGAGCAAATACAAACATGAGCTAAGTTTTGGAGACAAAATAAACATGATAGTAGCAGATACCAAAACAATATTTATTTATTGATGTAGATAGATCACAAGACAAGTTGCATGCACATTTTGCCGTCATCAGGTAAGCACTTTGATATAGTATTCAATTGATCCATTGGGATAGGACAATGGGGAGCAATACAAAACATTTTTGTAGGATTTTTGTTGTGTTATTTGTCAAGGTTTTTCCTTAACAATCCCTATCTCTCACCGGATCCTCATGTCTTGGGTGGCCTCATTATATATCCCACTAATCTCCTAAGTATCACACAGAAACAAAAGAGATGTTGTCAGAAAGTGCTAGACATGTAGGGTTAGAAATCACAAAATTGTATCCCTTCAAGAAGTGGCACCACTATGGGGCTTATGTAGCCATAATTCATGTCCTGTTTTTGGCTTTGGGAGGTTCAGTTTGGAGAAGATGTTGAGGAAAAAAAAATATTTAGGATCAGAAAAAATAGATGAAATGCACCTTAGTAAAAAAAAAATGTTTGATGACTGAAAATACAATTGGGAAGGGGTTGCAACATTTTTGACATTTCAGTTGTTTTTAACTCTTAGTGAATACAACATAGTGATAGATGTTGTTTAAGTATACTTAAACAACAACTTTGGTGCTATAATTGTCACAGGAATGAGGCACAGTCATCACATCACCCATGTACTACTGAGCTACTTTCCCTGAAATATTAACAAATTAAGGAGCTGCTGATGCAAAGAGACATATTTAAGCCACACAAGATTCAGATTGGGCTCATCCCAGTCTCCTCTCATTGGTTGCCCTAGTCATGTTCCAACCTATTCCTGTGTGAAATCACTTCCACTGCTTTTTTGTGATTCCTGTCCCAAAGTGCAGGTTGTCAGTTGCCTAGCAATTAATGTCCTATTACGGTGCAATGGAATTGGTTGCCTTTGAATGCCACCCCTGCTAAACATGAGTGTACTTTAAGCACTGCATTTGCCATGGGTGCTTCTTGCAACTTGCCACTATGCATGCAAGTTCTTCATTGCACTTGTAACATAGTTGTTCTGCATTTTATCTTGAGTGTTTTACTCGTCGTCAGTTTTGGGTTATCTGGAGCCCATGTGTATGGTTGACATGTGTCCTGAAAACCTGTGTTGTGCTGATGAATATGAATACACACACAATGGCAATTTGGCACAGAATGACCAAAGTAGTCTAAATGCCCTCAAGCATCAATTCACTCCTATCAGCAGACAATGGTGTTGGCAATGACATTGGCAATGGCAATGGCAATGACAATAGCAGTGATGACAATGACGGCAACGACAGTGGCGATGACGATGGCAGTGACCGCATGCACGGCTACGTCACGGGTGAGGTACGCATGCGACAGTCACGTGACGTGACGTGACGGCCGTTTCAGTTCGCGGTGCCGTCGCGCGCCTACCTGGTGGCGCCTGCCGGCCGCGCCGCCGGCGCCCGCCTGGTGTGTGTGCGGCCTGCCCAGCTGCCGGCGCGGCAGTCGGCGGCTGCCGGCCGCACCATCCGCACCACCGCCGCTCTGGGTGGGTGTACCCGCCGGTCGGCGGCTCGGCAGGGTGTACCGCCGCCGGCTGCTCGGTGGGAGTTCGGCGTGTGCCTCCCGCCGCTTGTGGTACAATTTGATCGGGCTGTGTGAATTTTGCAGTCGATGTGCCCCTGAACTGCAATACAATTCAGTTTCATCGGATTATTTTCAGTAGTTTCCATGAGAGTTCATTTTTTATATCTCATGTTGGTAGCATTGCAAGGTATTCAGAGTTGCAATGTGCAGTATATAGACGTCAGGCCCGAGCCAGTATAGCTTTTGTTTCATATTAATTCACCTGGTTCCACGCAATCCTGGACTTCTGTATTGCATTATAAGACAGGAAAAGACATGGCTGGTACCAGAGATGCACATTGTGTTGACGTCGGACGAATGCGTGCTGGTGGTCAGTTGATTGCGTTCGTGATCATCTGTATGGCTGGCGTTTTGTCGCAATCCACATCCGCGTGTGTCCGAGTTCGTCCGTTATTACACTTGCGTATGCGTTCGTTTTGCTGTACACATCTTGGCTCTTGCTGCACGTAATCCAGCCGATATCACCGCACGGTGGCAGGCTGGCAAAATTCAGCTACACACCCACTGCACGTGACGGCGGCTTGGTTTCCGCCTTGCTCCGCTCCGCACACGACAGAGCTGACCTGTGTGTCTGTGTGTGTGTGTCGACAGCCGAGATCAAGGTGGTGAAAACGCCCGCGTTTGCCGAGTCTGTGTCGGAGGGCGACGTGCGATTCGAGAAGGCGGCCGGCGATGCGGTAAAGGAGGACGAGGTCAGTGGACAGGACAGCGGGTTCGCTGATGGACTACGGTCACGGATCGGAGGGGAGGCAAGGGATGTCTCGGGGAAATGCGCGGGGGTCACGAGCCTGTTGGGAGGAGAGGGAGGTCTGGAAAATGTACTGTAGTCACGATACTGTAGGGAGGAGATGGAGGCCTGGGAAATGCACGGTGGTCACGAGCCTGTTAGGAGGAGAGGTTGTCTGGAAATTGTACTGTAGTCACGAGACTGTTGGGAGGAGAGGGAGGTCTGGAAAATGTACTGTAGTCACGAGACTGTAGGGAGGAGAGGAGGTCTCGGGGTAATGTCCTATGGTCACGGTCCTGTGGGGAGGAGTTGGTGGTGTCGGGACAATGTCCTCAGATCACGGGCCGGAGAGAGGAATTGGGAGTGCCAGGGCAATGGACTGATCACGCACCAGATTGGAAGAATTGAGGGGCCTCGGGGCAATGTGTGTTGTGCATGAGCAGGCAGTCCGGTGGACTGTGGCCACATGGTTCAATGGGGATGATATCGGATGTCCGGGCAATTTACTGAGATCACGGGCTGGGGAGGGACGGGGAGGAGATGGGGTCTCGGGAAAGTGGATTGTTGTCCAAACGGGCTATGGGGAGTGGAGATGGGTCTCGGGGAAATCGATTGTTGTCCAAACAGCCATAGGGAGAGGAGGTAAGGGTTTCGGAGCAATATGTATGCGTATGCAGAGTATCGGGTGGGCTGTGACCACTGGGCTGCCTTTTTACTGCTGACTGGCCCTGAAAACTCGCAAACTGGACGCTTACACAAAGTCATATAGTTACTTTCACCAACGGGCATCCGTTGCTGCTCGCACGTGTATCCACAGCTCGGTTCATCCCTGTGGTTGCTCGCACATGTGCGTCTGTACGGGAGGGGTAGGCATCGCACTCAAGTCTGCACGTGGCCTTCACCACAGAGCGGCTGCTGCTCTGACAGGTGTCGCCACGGCGGCTGATTTTGGCGCGCCGCCTACGGTTGGCGCCATTGTCTGCGCCGCTCTGGCAGTGCTGCGGCGCCCGCCAGCGTGTCCGCACCGGTGGGCCGTACACGCGCCGGTCGGGTCGTCTCCGGCTGGACGCTGTCGAGCCGGTCAGCTTCGATTTGTCGCATTGATTGTCGGCGCTGCGCTCTCCTTGTTGCGGTGGCGCGCTCGTCGGGCTCGGCCGGGCCGGCTTTGGTCCGGAATCTGGCGACGCCCGTGCTAGAGGAATCTCTGCCCCCCCCCCACCCAGGTTCTTACGCCCGTGTGCTTTAGTGTTGTAGAAGAATTCGAGGAAGATAAAACTAATAAGTCACGGCACAATATGTAGTAGTACTATGCAGATACGTAGATAATACATCGGTCGACATATTCCATACTGGGGTAGATAAATGTATTGGGACTAGTGTGCAAACTGTGTTTAATGTATTGACTATATAGAACACAATATGAAGCACAAAAACCACAGTTAAACACAGTTTGCATGCTAGTCCCAATACATTTATCTACCTAAGTATGGGATATGTCGACCGATGTATTCACTACATATCTGCATAGTAGTACTACATATTGTGCCGTGACTTGTTAGCTTTATCTTCCTCTAATTCTTCTATTAGTTCGTTATCCTCTCTTTTAGCCATGGGCTGGCAACTGTCCAATTCGATATCATACAAGTTCTCACCCTCTTAAATATTTACCCTCTCAAATATAGGTCACAGTTAACCTGATGGTCAGAGAGAACTGGGATCTTTTGGGGTTTGAATTGTTCCCCTAAATATGAACATGGACCCCCTAAGAACTAAAGAGGTGAGTGCCAATCTCAGAGATGAAATGCCCCCGAAATGACAGCTAGACAGTGCTATTCACGACTCATATGCCCTCAAAAGCAGGCGAGCAGGAGAGCTGTTTTAAATAACTTGCTCGAATTCAGACAAATTTTCGAGAAGTGCTGGTTGGGGTCTCTAATTATCTCTAAGTATCTCTAATCCTCTTCAGATGACACGCCATTAGCCGTGATGGTGCATAAAGTGCGGCGCAAACCACCCAATAAAAAATCAGATGACAGCCAAATCCTGACTACTCCATTGTTCCTAGCCCTTTCATTCGACATCCTCTGTGAGATCTCCCATCTCAAAACTTGATCACGTTCACAATGTGATTATGTCACGGCTGCTTTAGGGCGCATCTATGTGGGTAGAGCAGAGCAGGTCAGGTTGGGCGTTGTGACCTGACGAATGACCCCAGTCAGACGGTGAGCGTGTCATGACCTGACGTGTGACCATCAGTCAGGTCAGGTTGGGTGTTGGATGTTTGACCTGCGGTGTGACCCGCCAGTCAGCCGGTGAGCGTGTCGTCGACCTGACGTGTCGCCGTCAGTCAGGTCAGGTTAGACGTGTGGTGACCTGACGTGTCGCCGTCAGTCAGGTCAGGTTAGACGTGTGGTGACCTGACGTGTCGCCGTCAGTCAGGTCAGGTTAGACGTGTGGTGACCTGACGTGTCGCCGTCAGTCAGGTCAGGTTAGACGTGTGGTGACCTGACGTGTCGCCGTCAGTCAGGTCAGGTTGGATGTGTCGTGACCTGACGTGTCACCGTCAGTCAGGTCAGGTTGGATGTGTCGTGACCTGACGTGTCGCCGTCAGTCAGGTCAGGTTGGATGTGTCGTGACCTGACGTGTCGCCGTCAGTCAGGTCAGGTTAGATGTGTGGTGACCTGACGTGTCGCCGTCAGTCAGGTCAGGTTGGATGTGTCGTGACCTGACATGTCGCCCGGCCAGGTGGTGGCCGAGATCGAGACGGACAAGACGTCGGTGCCGGTGCCGGCGCCCGTGGCCGGCGTCATCAAGGAGCTGCTGGTGGCCGACGGCGCCACCGTCAAGCCCGGCACCGACCTCTTCAGCATCGACGTCGGAGGTGGGGCGGCTGCGCACCACGCGCCACCGTGGGCCGCTGGTGTTCCTAGACTGTTCTCTCTCTCTCTCTCTCTCTGGGGTGTTGCTGGCCTGAGTCCGGCTCTGGGCTACTGTGTTGGTCGGAGTCTCTACGGCAGTGTTGAAATAAATGTTTAGCATTAGGTGTGCGGCGCCTAGTAGGGAATGGATGTTGAATGGGAATGTATGCTGACCAATAGGATGTTGAAAACCGTCATGAAAACGATGTCATTTAAAATGGCACGGTCATTTTGAATTGAGTTTGTATCGATGGGGAATTCAGAACCTAGTACTGCATTTTCGGTCTTTCTGGGAGGGCTCATACCTATCTTATCGACAACTGGTATTGTAGAGCTCGTCGCATCATATGTTACCACATTACCTGGTCCATTGTGAACGCCGTCTCCGTCTTTTGCTTCAGCTGCCGGCGGTGCTTCGGCTCCTAAAGCCGCTGCCCCGGCCGCGGAGCCCGCTGCAGCGGCCGCCGCGCCGGCGCCAGCGTCTGCGCCCGCACCCACACCCGCGCCTGCCGCTGTCCCGCCGCCTGCCGCGCCTGCCGCGCCTGCGCCTGTGCCTGCGTCGGCGGGTCCGATCCCGAGTGTGCCGCCGGCAGCCGCGCCGCGGCCGACGGCGCCGTCGGCCAGCATACCGGTGGCGGCCATCCGGCACTCGATGGCGCTGGAGAAGGGCGAGGTGAAGCTGCCGCCGGCCGACCCCGCCACGGAGATCACTGGTGAGTGGTGCTGGAGAGGGGGAGGTGAAGCTGTCACAGGGTCACTCCGCCATAGATCACTGGTGAGTGTCGCTGGAGAGGGGGAGGTGAAGCTGTCACAGGGTCACTCCGCCATAGATCACTGGTGAGTGTCGCTGGAGAGGGGGAGGTGAAGCCTCCGCCGGCCCACCCGCCACAGAGATTGCTAGTAGGTGACCCAAAGCGTGGTGGTAATTTCAGTTTGTGACCAAAGATTCTTTTGAAGAACAAAATATTTGGAGGAGATAGTTTCGAAGAGAAAAGATAAACATTAATGAAATAAGAACCCTTTTTAAAATAATGGGCGCCATTGACCAAAACACCTTTGCTGAATATCGATTTGAGATGTGTAAATAGTGTTTTATACTGACCTTGTGGCATCACAGAAGAAAAACCTGCTGAAATAAATCTTCGGAAATTATAGTCAGGCTTTGAGATTCCAAAGATTACACTTATCCACCAGGGAACTAGAGTCTGGGCGGAGCTGGGTTTTAGGATCATGCTCGTCTTGTCCCATTCGGTGTGCACCAGTGCGCCACATGAGAGCAAAGAAGAACTGCATTCTTCAGACACTGTCCATTCGGGGAAAATTGAGAACATTAAACATGACAGTGATCTGACCAATGACAAGGGCAACATATTGTATACCACGTATATGCTTCTCCTTGACTCATGCCATGGACAACCGTGACCAGAGAAAAAGTCGTATGTGACTGATTGCCTTTTATGAACGATCCTTTTCCATCTACTTAGCAAAGGATGAAGGGCATATGCGTTGCATGTGCCTTTCTACAAAATTCCTAAGAATGCACACAAGTTTTCACTTCGGCCACGTGTATCTTTCACAATTGCTGCAAAGTTAAAACATTGTTCGGTTATGTCTTAATTATTATATACACATTATGCCAAGTATAGCCGTGACGTCCATGCAAGTATACTCATAACATCTTTTCAGGTGACGTAATGCAGTCCCCTGAGACTATATTTACATTGGCAATGGAGCATCCGTCCAGGACAGCAAAAACAAAACAGCTCTCTTGAAAATGTCGACTTCGACACTTGCGCCTTCCTTCATTTGCATGCCAGGGAGTATTTGGCTAGGTTCAGCAGGTCCGGTCCGAAAGTGAATGTATGTGTGTGTGTGTGTGTGTGTGTTTACGTGTGTGTGTGTGTGTGTGTGTGTGCGTGCGTGCGTGGCTGCCGTCGTAGCTCACATCGCACACGCGCTCATTGTGCGACGTCGGTCCGTCTCGGGCGATACGATGCACGTTGTGATGGTCTGTAGGACTACCGGCGCGACTGCGACATTTTGACGTCACCGGCACGTTGATCCCAGCCTGACGATGCGATGCACGCCGTGATGGTCTGTAATATTGCCGGTGCGATGACGTCACAGTCGGTTGGTGGTTATTTGAGTCATATGGTGCATCGACCAGGTTTGACCATTTAGCGCCCAGGCGTCAGTCACGTTGGTCCTGAAGCCCGACGATGCGATGTGGATCCTGAAGCCTCCTACTGGAAGCCTGCAGATGCGATGTGCGTCGTGGCGGCCTGTGCGACTGCCGGTGTGAGGATGTCATCTTGACGTGGCAGGCACGCGGACGGAACAGCGCGTGAAGATGAGTCGGATGCGGCAGCGGATAGCGCAGCGGCTGAAGGACGCCCAGAACACGAACGCCATGCTCACCACCTTCAATGAGATCGACATGAGGTGCGTGCAGGGTCGGCACCTGGCGGTGCTCACGTGGTCTCTGCCGTCAGGGAATGCTGAATATTGGCCAAATGCGATCGGACGGTCGATCGTAATGAGGTAGTGCGATCAATGCTCGCACTGGTCGATCCTATATCGATGTGACTGAGCCACTGCCACTGAGGCGTCTCGAGGCCCACGTACCCGGACAATTTCGGCTTGCCCGGGGGCTCGTGCGCTCTGAACACCAGTCCGCGGGTGGTGCACACTGCCGTATTCTGGTCATCCGGCGGGGTTTCTTTTTCTGTTGGAATGCGTATGTGCATATGCAGGCGTTACGATACTTTTAAGGGTTGCATTCCACAGTAGTCACCTAACAACACGTCACGGCATTTTCTTCTCGGTTTCAGCGGCTGCATGACCGACGCAGTCGATGCGCCCTTAAACCCCAATAACTAACCAAGAGCCTCCGCGCCCCCGACAGAGAATATTACTATTCCCGGTTAAGTTTTGTTGTGTGCTTACTTACATACTTCCGACAGTCCCGTCGGGTCCTACTACTAGGAGCGGAGGTAGTACCGGCTGGGTCCCTTGTGAAGGCCGGGCACACCTCCGCTCACCAGTACACTCCTCTCGCTGATACTCTCGTGCCTGTGCCACCTGCAGCAACACAGTGTAAAATAATTGACCATGTGGCCTGGAAATTCACAGTTAATTGAATTGTGTATTTCATCCTTGTCTTAGGTTTTTACCATTTTACTATATGTGTGGTCAATCATTATACACACAACTGCTAAAAAATGTAAAATGAATGTGACTGAAGTGAAAGGCATTCCGCTTTTTTAATCCTTCAGTGGCGATCCTTTATTTTCTTCCAATCTTTCACTATTCCCAAGCAACTTCTTTCTTCATCCACACAGTTAATGGTGAAGTAATTTTATGACACTGCAGCAACATCACCCGGGTCCCCCTGTCAGGACCGGGCACACCTCCGCTCGCCGATGCTCTCACACATGTGTCGCCGGCAGCAACATCATCCAGATGCGGAAGCAACACCAGGACGCGTTCATCAAGCGGCACGGCATCAAGCTGGGCTTCATGTCGGCGTTCGTGAAGGCGTCGGCGTACGCGCTGACTGCGCAGCCCACCGTCAACGCCGGCATCGACGGCGGCGACATCGTCTACCGCGACTACGTGGACATCTCGGTGGCGGTGGCCACGCCCAAGGTGGGTGGCGTTTGTTGGTTTATTGGGCGGTTTGCACGGTCACGGCTGATGAGGCCGCCCACTGTTTCGCCGGTGGACCGCCGGACTGGGAAATGTTGCGAGTGATGCGAGTGTTGAACCCGGGAAGGTGGGTGGCGTACGCCTGGAGGGGTGGTGGGACTTCGTGGTACTGACGGTTGTTGAGGTGGTTGCGAGATGTGTTGGATTTCAGCGCCAGGTATTCAATTGCCACAGCTTTGCTGCCAGAGTCTGCTATAATTTACGTTTTGGAGGCCAACGTGAAAGGTTTGCACACATCGGCGCGAACCCTCCATGCTCGTAGTTTACCGTTGTAGCATTTGTCGTGTGCAGACTTTTCGACTGGTTCCTCGGACATCGGTTCCAGATTATGCTCAACAGATATGTCGATTAAAGAGCGCTTATTTCGTCCATGTGTTTGTTTACTTGAAGCATTCCCTCCCGGCGTTAACTTGTGAGGGAAATTGAGTAAACTCACACATCAGCACCTAACTGATCAATATGTCGCGTGCAGTATCCAATGCAAACGTGGACTTCCTGAAATAACCCGCGCCGTCTCGGTGGGTCTTCAACCCCCCTCCCCAGGTTTTTCGCGGATAGTGAACGAACGGAGCGCGGTAGCGCGCCAAAATTTGGCATACCTTTTCCACACATCAATTTGGCATGCTGTTTCTCAACGTTGAAGTCAGGTCATCTGGGGTCAATGGTTAGTAAAGGTCAAATGGGGTCACCGCCAAAAAAGGTTAAACCAGTCGTCACGCTTTAACGGATGCAGATATTTTAATGAAACTTCCGGCGTTTGCTTATTTTTAGGGATGCAAAAATAAGCAAACGCCGGAAGTTTCATTAAAATATCTGCATCCGTTAAAGCGTGACGACTTTAGGGATGCAGGGGCGGGGATGGCCGAGTGGTTGAGGTGTCGGGCTATGGGTACCAAAGGTCCCGGGTTCGACACCAGCGCCACTCAGGACATTTCCCAATCCCGCGGCCCACCGGCGAGACAGTGTGGGCGGCGCCATTAGCCGTCAATGTGCATAAAGTGTGTCGTGAACCAACCTATAAACAACAATATCTTTAGGGATGCAACAAAACGCACGAGAGAAATTTTTCATTATTCCAGTTTTTGATTACTTATTAATTTTGCATATTTGCCTATTAGAGTTCAAATAGAAGATTCTGGCTAAACTAAGCATTTTTTATTAGAGCAAGTTGACTTCCAACAACGTTCCTCGGTCTGCTCTACTCATTAGAAAATGAAAATGAAACTCAAAATTTTGAAATTTTAAAAGAATAGAACAAAAATGGGGGGCAACAAATTATAAGGGCCTGGTCGATTTCGCTATCCTTTTCTGATTACTCTTTTCTCTAAAATATCCCCCAAAATGAACTCCCCAGGGCCAAAAATATATGTAGGTTGTGATAATCGCGGAAATCGAGCCTCCTAGTGAGGTCACTTTTGGGTGGAAATTGTTTTGGGGGGTGGATCCGGGCCCTACTCCTCAAGCCCTTTCCCATGACACCTCTCGTTTTTGTGCGACGCTTAGTTTGGATTTTAGAGGGGTTGCTGTTCGCCCTCCCCCCCCCCTCCCCTCCCCTAGAGACTGGGTGCGAGAATCTGACTGGGGAGATGGGCGGGATACAATACTGCATTGTCTGCACTCGGTGACGGCTGAGGGTCGAAAACCACGGAGGTGGGGAGGGTGCGGTCGTGAGAGAAGCTCTCTTTCTCTCCCTCTCTCTTGAGGGTCTCCTTAGACAATGGGATGCTGCCAAGTTATATAATGTTTCAAATGCAAACTTTTCCCCAACGTAAAGTGTGCTATGCTTCATTGAAGCTTATGTCCATTTCGTCGCCGATGAACATTGATTCATTCGTATCTCTCAGTAGATAACTTTTTGTTTTGTTTTAATAAGAATTAGTCATTTGTACCTACCGACAACATGACCTCTGCAGTCGATGCGCCCCTAAGCCCAATACTCCCTCCCCCACGCAATACCTACAGACTGGGTAATACTCGTCTTGTACAGTTATCCAACCACTTCATTTCGTATGTGTATTTCAGGCACTGCGCAATGATGGTATTGATCTGTACTATTGGCATTACCATTGACTTTTACGTGATATTGAAAAGTAAGAAGCTTATATTTAATGAAGTAACAGCTGCCAGGATGACGCGAACATTTCTGCGAAATTTTCACGTGAAGGCCGTGCTGAAAGCAAAGCCGCAGCTAGACGGCGCTAGCAAGTGTGAGAAGAGTAAAAGGTAAAATGCATCGACGAAGCTCCCATGTATTTTAAATAATGCTGGCTGTGATTGTGATGGTGATTGCAGTAATTGTTTTGGTCGGCCAGTTTCTCGGCACTGACGTGGGTGTGTGTGTGTGTCGCTATGTTTCCCGGTGTGCCGAAGTTGACGTCTGCGGCTTCCAGGGACTGGTGGTGCCCGTGCTGCGCGGTGTGGAAAACATGAGCTACCTGGACATCGAGAAGGGCATCGAGGTGCTAGGTGTCAAGGCCAAAGAAGGTGAGAGACGCGCGACTCCAACGCCCGCTCATTTGGTGTTGATGACTAGGCGGGTGATGGTGCAGTTTGTGTGACCAGGCAGAAGAGTGCAATCGATGTTGAGAACTAGGTAGAATGCTGCAGTTGGTGTTAATGACAAGGCGGGATGGTTGTATTGGTGCAAAAACTAAGCAGAATAGTGCAGTTGCCATTCAGTCTCATTGCTGCCCTGCTGTTGACCTATCGGGATTATTCAGCCACTCAGACCACAGTGCAAATCACTTGCTGTTAATTTTGCAACAGTTAGATGCGCTCTCGTCTGGTCGCTCAACTTCGTGATACATTATTGAATTCCCAAGCCGTGGTGTTTTTGGTGGTACATTCCTTTCCGGGTTCGCCATGCTTTGATGTCCGGATGTCGCCGATGATTGGAGACGTTGTGGTGCAGGCGTTTTCTCGTGTGTGCATTGCCTCTAACACCGGGTTCTTGCCAGTGTATGCCCGACGTCAACTCGTTCCATCCACGGTCGGCACGGTCCACACGGCGTCGACCTGTGGGCGTGAATGATCAACTCTGTTCGAAGCGCCCTGAAGCCCAAATAGCTAACTAACGGCGCCGACCCGAGCTGTGCGATGTCGTCGCCCTGGCGGCGGGCGGCGACACTAACAGCTGCACCGACGGCCGCCAGGTTCGCTGGCGGTGGAGGACATGGACGGCGGCACGTTCACCATCAGCAACGGCGGCGTGTTCGGCTCGCTGTTCGGCACACCCATCATCAACCCGCCGCAGGCGGCCATCCTCGGCATGCACGGCATCTTCCCGCGGCCGGTCGCCATAGACGGAAAGGTGGGCGCTCCCCGGGGCTCGATCGTTCGCCATAGACGGAAAGGTGGGCGCTCCCCGGGGATCGATCGGTCGCCGTCGACGGAGATGTGGGTGCGCTCCGGGGCTCGATTGGTCACCATGGACGGAAAGGTGGGCTCGATTTGTCGCCGTCGACAGAGACGTGGGCTCGCTCCTGGGCTCGATTGGTCGCCGTCGACAGAGACGTGGGCTCGCTCCTGGGCTCGATTGGTCGTGACGTTCCCCAGCCGCAGTTTTAACGTGGTATTGGCTTTGAACAGTATTCGCCTCCAACCGCCGCTGTCATGTCGGTGTAGACCAGCACTGTGCAGTTGTTACATGGCTTCGTGTCATAGTCCAGCCTCATCGTAGGTTTCTATGGTGGCCTCCTAGCGGGGGAATCTCGCCGGTGCAATCGCGGCAATGTGTTTACCGGGTAAATCAGCTGAATGAAACCACCATTTAGAAAGTCAGTCGCGGTGCGAAATTTGCGAGGCATTCATATTCAACCAGTAGCCTGGGTGCAAAATGACCATTTTAATCGACACGCTCTAAAACCCAAGTAACTAACTCAACTAGCATCCCAAAATATGTTTTCACTATTATCCACGGACATCAGTGTTTTAGTACTTTACATTCTCCGTTTTCTCCCTGATGCTGCGTTCGAAATAATAATCTGACAGCGTTTAAGATTCGTGAAATGACGTGTAGAAACGTATTCCAACTGCCATCTATTTTAAGCCCCATCGGCTGGACGGCGCTAGAATGGTTTTTCTTTCTGATCATTCTCTTCCATTTTGTATTGCTTTATATTTTCTTTTGCGACTTTTTAAAGCGTAATTTTCCACTCCATCCTAAGTTTAATACGGGATTTGTTAGGCGTCTTTCGCATGTTTTTTTTATTGGTTGTCCATTGCATGAGAGCCACAGCCGCGCAGACCACAAGTGAAACGGTCAGATCGCACACGACCGCGGGTGTATTTATCGCCTTCGATGTGGTGATTCATCTGTCGTTTTGTGTCGTGGATGAATGACTCTTTCCTTCAGTTGACTTGCCAACTCCTCAGTTATGACGTGAGCAACTAGATTCTGGAGTTATTTGAGCCCACATTTGGCTGGTTAGCCCTTTGTAGTCAGGGACTTACAGCAGTCACCCCGGTGGATGGTCTGGGACCAGAAACTTCAGTAGTTAGAACAGTCATTTTGCTCGATTTCTATGATTTCCCTTGCCATGAATGCCAACTTTACACCTGACCTATTGGGCGCTGTATAACCACCACAGTTGATGCGCCCTAAACCGTAATAACTAACTAACTACACCTGATCTCTATGATATGCTAGGACCATACTCCCCTTAGCGTACGTTAGCTACCCAGGTGTCGCTGTCAAGTTGATCGTGGTGCCCAATTGTTGTTGTGATGGCTCTTCTCTCCGGAGAGTAGTGCTATCGACTAAACGCAGATCTCGAGCGAGGGGAGGGGTGCACTCGAACATTATGGAGGAGTGCCTTCAGAGGCTCAATGGTTAAGCTCTTCGGTCAGATTGTAGGGGATGAATCAATGATTCCGGGAGCAAGTTGGTGATTAGGGGCCAGTCCCCCCCCCTCCCTCTAGCGCATTCAAAGTGACATCCATGTTTGCATCTGAATGGTTACCACCACGAACTATCAGGAAAATAGAGGCATCTATAAACCGACTCAATACAGTTCAGGCACACAGCGGCGTGTCCCCTTATGATCATCACACCCAATGACGACTAATTAGCCTTGGTGGGTATTTATCCGCCACTGTTGTCAGCATGTGTGGCGGCAAGACTCGGCGCTCCGGGCCGCGACATCCATACGCCCTCTCGCGTGACGCCGGCGCGCCATCTATTGCGCGGCGGACTAGGCTGACGTTCGCCCCCGGCCGCCAGGTGGAGATCCGTCCGATGATGTACGTGGCGCTGACGTACGACCACCGGCTGATCGACGGCAGGGAGGCGGTCACCTTCCTGCGGCACATCAAGGCGGCCGTCGAGGACCCGCGCGTCCTGCTGCTCGGCCTCTAGTCACTGCCGACGCGGCGCCGCCCACCGGCCGGCCGGCCCGCACGCCCACGGCAGGTACGGCCGGGCGGTGACGTCTGGCGGCGCGCGGCGCTGCGTCCGAGTGTGGCCGGCCGTGGGGTATCAAGTACAGGGTGAACGGCTCCTCGCGCGACTGCCCGCCGCTGCTTAACGCAATTTGCACCAATGCTGACCCAGAGGAGAGAGAGAGCGGAGACATAGAAAGTGAGGAGATGGCAGACAGACAGAGTGGGCAGAGTGACAGACTGAGACAAAGAGGGAGAGAGAGGTGACGGACAAAGAGAGAGAGGAGACAGAGACAAAGAAAGAAAGGGAGAGGTAATGCAGAGATAAAGATAGAGGAAGTGAAGAAAGAGAGCGGACAGACACACGAGCATCAGGCGTGACCGAAGCCGCGTCTGCCCGGTAGGATCCGCGATGGCCGCTCTCCCGGCACAGCACGCACCGGTGGTCTACCTGAAGAGGAGAGGTCTGCGTCGGCCGACGGCAGGCAGATGGCGGCCGGCCGTGTGGCTCTCACCCGCTCCCCCACGAGACGCTGCCTGCCGGCTGTGCTCGACCGCCGCCTGGTGACCGGCGACCTGGGAGTCCGGCGCCGGTGCCGTGCCGGCTGAGCGGCGCGGGGTGGGGAGAGCGCGGCGGGCGGTGTCCGGTCGGCTGTGTGTGCGCGGCAGGTGGCGCTGCCGGCGGTGGGCGACGCCCACGTCCGCTGCGGGCTGTGTGTATATATCGGTGTATATTGTTATCACCCCCGCGTGTGGGGCGAATAGACGGTTGCGTTGAGGCGCGGTGTTTGTGGGGTGAAGGTGGAGCTGCGACCTGTCGCCCGGAGGGTGACTCGAAGACGTTCGTGAGGGCTTCGAGTGGACCTGTAGCATTTACTTAGTGGGGGCTTTGCGTGACGTAATTTCTCGCTTTTTGTTCGATTCGCGGCGGATTTCCACACAACGATGCGCGGGGCGGAAGTCGAGCGTGTGCCGTTGCACGCCAACCCGTCCACGTCTGACGCTAAGCAGTTAATTTTCTCAGACCTGGTGTGTGGCTTGTCGGGGCGCAGAACGCCTCGCGCCACGTTCCTGCACATTTTGCTTGATTATTGGGGATGCAATTTAACGGCGCTGAAGGGCCATTTTACAAAGGTGCATGTATCTGGTGATATCGATTCGCAGGGAAGTATGCTTGAGAACCATTATAAGGTTGTTAAGTCTACTGAAGGATCCACGATAGATGAACACAACCTTTCTAAGGTAGCTAAAGCATGCTGAAGACTCCACATACATGAACACAAGGTAGCTAGTCTGTTCAAGGCCGCGCGATAAACGAACATATCCTTTCAAAATACTTTACATAATTAAGGACCTATTATTTAAAAATAATACTGCGCAAAACGTGACTTCCGAGTTGGCTTAAAGGATCATTCCCCAAAACCTTTCTCCTCGTATCAATTCTTAATACCATGCTGTCTCAGAATCAAAGAACAGAACAGTTTTCTTTGTTCGTCAGAATCGGCCTTAGCAACAAGCGCGGCCTCGATCCGGCCGACTGGCGTACGGCGGCACAGTATACCTGCACCGGGTCACTGCGCGTCCGCGTGCGGGGCTGCCCCCACTAGCTGCAGCAACGGGACAGATCTTTTTGAATTGTTCCTGATTGGCATACGTTACGCCGACATTCATACTGTTCCCGGCATCGGTGCAGTTAATCATGGCCACTAGGAGTGAGAAAAGGTTGTGAAAGGTCGCAGAAAGGTTTTGTTCATTTATCGCGAAGCCTTGAGCAGACTAGCTAAAACCTGCTGAAGGCATTATTATAGATGAACACAACCTTTACCAGGTAGCTAAAGCCTGATGAAACTTCACAATATATCACAATTTTGGCAACACATGTTATTTTTAATCCTGAAATTGTGAATGCTGGAATTCTGCAGGTTGAAGCCTGTGTCTGTCGTGCAGTGTCGCCAAGTCGAATGAGTGTGGAGCGTGCTCCTGGACCAGCCTAGGGCCCTGACACGATTTTGTTGGCTGGGTCCACCCAGGCCACTGATCTCTGAGTACATGCTTGAGAAATGGCGAAGTAGCTGGGACGCCCTGACCACCAACAAACTCCGAGAAATCAAACCAAGAATAGGTTACTGGCCCTCGTCTTCCAGGAAAGTTCGAGCGGAGGAGGTAACGCTGGCAAGACTCCGAATCGGACACACCTATACCACACATCGCCACCTCCTCATAAACGAAAACAAGCTAAAATGCCCAAGATGCAGTTCTCCACTAACGGTACATCACATTCTTACATGTCAGCACTACGCACAGGAGAGAGCCCAGTACATTGGAACCAGCAGGACGTTCCCAAATCTCCTTCGAGACGACTCGAATTGCTTAGGAAAAGTGTGTCACTACTTCAGGAAAATGGGATTTTATATAATATACCCAGGTCAGTAAAAACCATCCGCCCAATCCCAGTACTAAGACCTGACTGACTAAGTAGTTATCTGCTCTGTCATGGGCGCTAAATGACCAACCATGGTCGATGCGCCCGAAAACCACAATCACACACATACACACGGGTCCACCCAGGTGCCTCCCACCCCACTCCCTAGTGGCCCTGATTGACTGCGCCGAGGCCGAGAGCGGTACGAATGTCGGTGTAATGTATGCTAATCAGGAACAATTAAAAAGATCTGTCCCGTTGCTGCAGCTAGTGGGGGCAGCCCCGCACGCGGCCGCGCAGTGACCCGGTGCAGGTATACTGTGCCGCCGTACGCCAGTCGGCCGGGTCGAGGCCGTGCCTGCTGCTGAAGCCGATTCTAACTAGCAAAGAAAACTGTGCTGTTTTTTTTTATTCTGAGATAGCATGAGATAAGAATTGGTACAAGGAGCAAGGTTGTGGGGAATGAGACTTTCTTTAAACTCTGAGGAGTCACGTTTTCCACAGTTTTATTTTAAAATATTAGGTGCAAATTTATGTGAAGTTTTCTGACACTTCATATTTCATTTGACTTAATATGTATTAGCTTCCATCTATCGAACCCAGTACTTTGCAGGTTACTATTTTGCAGTTTCTCAAATATGTAGTATATATATATATATATATATATATATATATATATATGTATATGCAACTTTTGCTGCCCTGGAATGTTAATCCCGCATAACTTATAAAGCGGTCACCCCAGGCATCTATCATCTAGCTATTTCGGAGTTATTTATAGGGCCACCGGCATCCACATGTACCACGTTGAACCAAACTTTTTTTATAGCCCGGGGACATCGACGGACGCGTTGACATGAAATAATCAGGTGTCGTGTGTGACTGCAATGCAGCAATCACGTCAATAATTATCTTTCCTCAGTTCAACAGCGAAACAAAACGCGTTGATTGGCCCGAACAGACGCGCTGAAAGACGTCCTTCGCGCCATTACCGGGCCGAACCGCCAAACCTTCTCCGGGCTTGCAGTCCGCGCGGGTGCGCGTTTATCCGGCGAGTAAACAACTGTGGACTGAGCTACATCAAGCCGCACTTAGCCTGGGGAGGTGACTCACCTTTGGTGGGTGACGTCACCGGTCGACGCAGCTCGTCACCCGCTCGGACCGGATCCCCGGGGCGGGCGACGGCCGAGCAGTCAAGGTGTTGAACTCTGGGTACGGCGGTCCCGGGTTCAACACTCACACCGCTCGGGACATTTCCCAGTGTCGCGGACCACCGACGAAATAGTGTGGGCGTAGTCACTAGCCGTGATCGTGCATGAACTGAGTCGAGAGCTGACCAACAAACACACGTGGCAGGTCTTCAGACAACGCCCCGTCGACCTGCCGGAAGTGAATCGCCGACATTAAAAAAACGTCGGGTGGCAGGTGCGCCACATCAGCCAGAGTGTACCTCCGACCGGCGGCGTGAGCGATTACTCTGAGGCCGAAGTGCGCTGTCGTCGGCCAGCAGGCGGGCCAAAAGAGAAACGTATCTCGAACCGGCGTACTTTGACAGTCGCGGGTTTTGCAGGGCTGACGTGAAAAATGCATTCCTTGTCTTTTTTTGCGCTTGTGAAATTCAACGACAGGTGCCAATGGCTGGTCAATGGCTGTTAAGTTCTGACAATTCCATTGTTAGAACTTGAGACAAGGGGAAAAAATGCTTCCTCCTATAGACAAATGCACAACTGCACTTTATATATGTGTTGAATTCCTATACTCTTTTTGTTTGACGCTTTCTACGCTATTTAAAATGAAAACGCTTCGTGTTTTGGAAGTATGTGCAATATTTACACGGCACAGCCGGGGATTGGAATGCGACTACAACACGTTTCAAAACGCGCCTACGCCGTGTAACCTATTTTTAAAATACTTCCTTTGATAATTCAAAAGCGCGTTCCAGGTGAGTTCCAGAAGTAGACCGTAGGCCGTAAAGGTTGCACGTACTTTCTCAAAACACGGAGCGTGTTTTTACTTCCTCCGCCTCAAAGGCTACTTCTAAAACATGGACGGTGTACCACTTTTGTTTTATTTTCAAAATGCTTCTCCAACTCTTCGCCAAACAGCAACCAGCGCAGAGCACATGCCAATTCGCGAACACATATGTCGAAACGCGTTTTCAAGAGGACTCCCGTGGTTCAGAAGGGGTTCAAGGGGCGCATGATCCCACGTCTCCTCCCTGGGATTCGCCACTGTCTGTGAGCAGACCGCTTGTGCCCAGGATACATCATGCAGGCCAAAAGAGAAACTTCTCTCAGATTAGCGTACTTTGAGATTGTTACGGGTTTTGCAGGGCTGTTGTGAACGATTAATTCCATCTTTTTTGCGTTTATGGCATTCAACGGCAGGGGTCAGTGGCTTGTCAATGGCTCTGAAGTTCTGACAATGGAATTGTCAGAACTTGATGAAAGGGGAGAAAATCGTCGGTGTTTGACCTGGTGACAGGTGAACGGCTCATGTCTCCCCATCATGGTACGACACGGTCGGCGTCATTGGTGTTTGACCTGGCGACAGGCGAACGGTTCGGGTCTCCTTATCTTGGCGTGGTGCCAGATTACCCCGGGGAGTGGATGCGGCAACGCACCCTTGCATGGTATGCAAGGAATGTGTCTGAAATACTTCCCCTCGCCAACCCCTCCTATCCGAAACACATTGCAACGTCTTCGTCCATTCACACAAGTCAACCCTCCGCAGTAGCTGCTGTACAGATAGTGCATTCCACATTCAAGGCATTCTGCCATCACCAGGAAGCGGCATGCCCTTTGGGGAAGGACGTCGGGGCGTACGAGGCGCTTGAGCGCATCGCTGCCCTTAAATGCGAAAATTTGGCATCAGCACCAGTGGCGCAGCCAGGGCTTTCCTGGGGGCGGCCGACGGAAATAAATGTGAGCCAACGGAGAAAGCTTGTGGCTCGCGAAACGCGCGGAAGATTTAAGGCTTCTCGGTGAAAATATCACATCTTTCGTTTGATCTAGTGTATTTTTGGTTGCCTGGCTACAGTGTAGCACCTGTCGGCAACCGCTGCATCCGCAGACCCAGACAGTGTAGCATCTGTCAGCAGCCGCTACATCCACAGACTCGGACAGCGTAGCATCTGTCAACAGCCGCTACATCCGCAAACCCAGACAGTGTAGCACCTGTCGATAGACGCTGCACACGGGGTCTGGGTCATGAGGTCGGGGAGGGGATTAACGAGCTCATGGACGAAGGGAGAGTCAGGTTGCCGGCCTTGTGACCAAGGTCGGTACCGCAGAGGAAGAGGGAGGAGAGGGAGGATGTGGTGAGGATTACTGGCCTTGTCACCAAGGTCGATACGGCAGAGAGAGAGAGGGAGGAGGAGGGGCCATTTCCCGTCTTGGCACCAGGGTCGGTACGGCAGTGGTAGAGGGAGGAGAAGGGGTGATTACGCCCTTGTTACCAGGGTCGATTCGATCTCGGTCGCCAAGTTCGCAGCAAATTAATTGCGGCTGTGGCGTTATTCCAGCCCACCGCCATTCGGCGGCTGCCACTTCAGCTCGGCTGTAGGGTGGGCGTGGCTGTCGGGAGGCCGTGGCTGTCGGGAGGGCGTGGCCGGCGGTGGATGTGGCCGACAGTGGAGGTGTCTTGGAACAATGTGTCATAGCCACGTACCAGAGTGTAATGCATGACTTCGGATAGTTTGGCACAGTGACGTGAGATAGTTTGGTGCGTGACATGGAGAAGCTTGGTGCACTGAACATTGTGGCACGTGGCCTGCTGTGTTTATTCAGCAAACTGTGTCTCGTCGCTGTGCCACACTATCCCAAGGCATGCGTCAAGATATGTCACATAGCTGCGGGTGCAGCCCAAATCACCATCAGCGAACCGGTCGGGAATTGCTCGTCGGAGGGGTAAGGAACCCTGTCTCTCCACTGCCCGCTACTGTCCGACCGGCACGTCCGATCCCTCGCCGTGCAACCTTCCCCGGCGGCGGAGGACAGGGTCGGGTCATCGTGCGCCTCTCCGCTGGTCCTATCTCTGGCGAGGGCCACTATTATTACCGAGACAATTTACAGTCTGGCTGGTGGCGCGTCCCGAAATATCGACCCGAACCCGCAGCCAATGGGCTCCCGTGACTGGGGGGCTCGAGTTGGTCGCCATTGACCTCCTGTCATTAGGAGGCTCGAGTATACAGCCAATGATCTCCCGTGACTAGGAGGCTCCCACACGTTCTATGCGGCGCTCTTAACGGCTGCAAAACGTATCTGCTCATGCTTGACCGAGAAACGTCTGTGCTCATGTTTGACCGAGAAACGTCTGCGGTCAGTCGAACTGTCAGTTTGACCGACAAACGTCTGCGGTCACGTTTGACCGAGAAGCGCATTTGCTCATGTTTGCTCCGACACGGCGACGGCCGCCGTCCAACTGGGCTCCCACGCTTGAGGGCGCTTCGCCTCGCCGAAACGACCGCTTCGGCGGTGGCGGCGGGGGCGGGGGCGGCGGCGGCGGCGGCGGCGGCGGCGGCGGCGGCGGCGGCGGCGGCGGCGGCGGCGGCGGCGGCGGCGGCGGCGGCGGCGGCGGCGGCGGCGGGACGGACTGCCGCCACCGCCGCGCACGTCACGGCCGCCAACTGCCAAGTGCGCACGCCACTCCGGGCCGAGGTCCGGCCCACAGCTGATGGTCGCCGAGCCGGGCGGCGGCGGACGCGTGACGTCACTGCTGTGGACAGTGCAGACGGCTGCTGGCTGTGGGCGGCGGCTCGCGGTGGGGGGGAGTCGCCGCTGACTTGCCACATGTCGCGGTGGGCAGTCGCCGCTGACTTGCCACATGTCGCGGTGGGCAGTCGCCGCTGACTTGCCACATGTCGCGGTGGGCAGTCACCGCTGACTTGCCACATGTCGCGGTGGGCAGTCGCCGCTGACTTGCCACATGTCTGACAGGCGCAGGGGGTCTGTGTCGGCTGTGTCGCTCGGACGGCAGCTGCGACTGTTGCCAGGCACACCCTACCACATCTGCCACGCACACCCTACCACATCTGCCACGCACACCCTACCACATCTGCCACGCACACTCTACCACATCTGCCACGCACACCCTACCACATCTGCCACGCACACCCTACCACATCTGCCACGCACACCCTACCGCATCTGCCATCCACACCTTACCGCATCTGCCATCCACACCTTACCACATCTGCCATCCACACCTTACCGCATCTGCCATCCACACCTTACCGCATCTGCCATCCACACCTTACCACATCTGCCATCCACACCTTACCGCATCTGCCATCCACACTTTACCGCATCTGCCATCCACACCTTACCGCATCTGTCATCCACACCTTACCACATCTGCCATCCACACCTTACCGCATCTGTCATCAACACCTTACCACACCTTGCCATACCTTACCACACCTTACCACACCTTACCGCACCTCAACACACCTTACCACACCTTACCACACCTTACCACACCTTACCACACCCGCTACGTATTCTTCGTCTGCCACACCAGCCGCACAGATGGCATGTCACTCAACGTCGCCGTCAAGACAGCTCGCCACCCAGGGTCGCATGCACTCGAGCAAATTACACTCAGACACGGAGTGACTCAGACATCCAACCAGTCAGACAACCAATCACTTACACATCCAGATATTCAGACACTCAGGCACTCAAACACGCAAACGTCCATACACTCAGACACTCAGACTCTCACTGACACACTCCGCCCACCAGACACCTCCGACCGACCATCAGACGTCACCCATACACTCAGACATTCAGACACCCAGGCACCCAGAACTCAGGTACTCACACATGCAGACAGTCAGATACTCGGATGCCCATACACTCAGATACCCAGACACTCAGGCACTCAGCACTCATATACTCATGCATTCAGACACTCAGACAGTCAGACAGTCAGACAGTCAGACACTCTGACAGTCAGACACTCTGACAGTCAGACACTCAGACAGTCAGACACTCCGACAGTCAGACATTCAGACACTTGTACACTCATGCATTCACACACCCAGACACTCAGGCACTCATACTCTCAGATTCCCAGACACTCGGACACTCACACATAGCGCCCACCAGTCACCACCGACCGACCACCATGCGAGACTTCCAATAACCGGTGTCCCATGAAAGGCAAACCCAGATACTCAGCATACATGCACCTCATTATTCAGCATGCTGACTGACTCTCAAGAGGACGTGCGGGCACACGCACGCTCTCACGTGCCACATTCAATGGCTGGTGATATAGGCGCATTCCACGCGTTCGTATTCCACGTTTAATTGCAATGCGTAGGGAATTGATGTGCCTCCTTGCGTGTGACCGTCATCAATGCGTGTTCTGAGGGCATGCACTGAGGACTGTCATTGTCACTGTCACGGTCAGCCCCCTCTCTCCTTGTCTCCTCCTTTCTCCTTCTATTTCTTTTTATATTATATTGCTATTGCTATTTCTATTTCTATTTCAATGTCTTTCTATTTATCTTTCTCTTCCCCTTTCTCTTTCTCGCTCTTTATCTTTCCCTTCCTCTCTCTCTCTCTCTCTCTCTCTCTCTCTCTCTCTCTCTCTCTCTCTCTCTCTTCTTTTATTTTTTTTCTTCTTTTATTTTTATTTTATTTATTTATATATATATATATATATATATATATATATATATATATATATATATATATATATATATATATATATATATATATATATATATATATATATATATATATATATATATATATATATATATATATATATATATATATATATATATATATATATATATATATATATATATATATATATATATATATATATATATATATATATATATATATATATATATATATATATATATATATATATATATATATATATATATATATATATATATATATATATATATATATATATATATATATATATATATATATATATATATATATATATATATATATATATATATATATTTATCTCTCTCTCTCTCTCTCTCTCTCTCTCTCTCTCTTCTCTCTCTCTCTCTCTCTCTCTCTCTCTCTCTCTCTCTCTCTCTCTTTCCCTTGTTCTTTTTGTTTCCTTTTCTTTTTGTTTCTATTTCTCTTTCTCTGACTTGTTTGTGTTTTGTCTCTGTGTCTCCGTCTCTGTTTGTCGTTCTCTCCCATGCAGCTGCCCTGTGTCAGTCCCGCACCATCTGGTAAGCGAAGTGTCGGAGGTAGTGCTCCAAGTTTCCTCGTCTCCTTCCCTGATTGGCCAAGGTCGTGTGTGATGTCGGCGGGTCTCGTCGTAGTTCTGACGCGCTTGGTGATAAACACAGCCGAAGTTTGCTTGAAAAACATAAGCTTCACTCAGATGTATTCACATACGAAATAAACAAGCCGAAATTTTGTCAATGACGACGTGGGGCGGCACTTGTGTCAGCGGGTGAGAAGCCAAACTGGATATTCACTGCATAGCTCACACTTTCTTGATGTACTATGTAAATAAATGGGTTCACGAGGAAGATAGCTGCTATAAATAGGCATACGGTACAATTCATCATCCTCACATTTCTGGTTCTAAGCGCCTGCATGACGTAGTTAAAGACAGCTAGTACGAGGAAGTGTGGATTATTTTTTAACATGTAACATGAGGCCCGTGCGACGCTGAACGTCGATAACATTCGCCTAGTTTATGCAATTTACCAACCTACTACATATTTTACATCACGAGACAATGTGCTGCGCTATTCATCGCTAAGTTGCATGTTTGGCAGCATGTTTCGCTTCCCTGTACACGTCAATACTTGAATATTGCATCCATTATCCAGCCAGATCTCTATTTCATCGTCTGCTTTATTCAGCCCCAAAATGCGCTTCATTCTTCCGAGTTGCTTGTGTGGCCGCGCCATTAATTTCACGTCATTCCAATGGGCTGTTTGCGACGAATAAATGGCTGACGAAGACGAAGCACTGAAGGGCATCTCATCCCTGGGGAAGCCACCCCGCTGAATCCCGTCCGATGTGTCCAGGCCCCGATGGCCGGTGGTCGGTGCCCGATGTCGGCGCGGCCACGCACTCTGCACCGCACCTGGTCACCGTCCAACTGACCCGACAGCGGGTCACGCCGTGTGACGTCATCACGTGACGCGGTATGACGTCATTACGTGACGCAGTATGACGTCATTACGTGATGCAGTACACCACGACGGCTGACCTTGCCATTACCTCTGCCGCAACTTGATATCGCAGTGATACTTAAACTGTTAGGAGGTAAGATGGCGCATGCTCTTTTGCGCATCAATTAGCGACATGCCTTTCTTTTATGTCTCATCTTTTATGTCCGCTGCAATTAACGTTGGACATCATGACTGGATATCCCGGGCATCAGATATAGCATTGTTTGACCGATGCAACAGTTTATGCAGTCGGATATAGCATTTGCGAGCATCCATGTACATTAATTGTAAAGAAATGGCTTAAAGCGAACCTAAAGATCATGTTTCAAAAGAGGCCTCATGCTGTATTTGGCCTGTCTCAGTCCCTTGATCTTGATAGGGCGGAGTGTAGTTATATGCACTAATTATAAGAATATGTATATAATTAAGTTATTCAGCGTTGCGGAAGTAATTTCTGCAAAGCGCAGCTGAGAATGCTCAACTACCTTTTTTCTGGTGCAATAGCGTGTGGCTATCTGCCATATAATAGTATTGTCAGGCGTAGAAGTATGTGCCGTCATCTGCAATATAATATTATTGTCAGGCGTAGGTGTATGTGCCGTCATCTGCAATATAATAGTGTTGTCAGGCGTAGGCGTATGTGCCGTCACCTGCAATATAATAGTATCGTCAGGCGTAGGTGTATGTGCCGTCATCTGCAATATACTAGTGTTGTCAGGCGTAGGCGTATGTGCCGTCATCTGCAATATACTAGTATCGTCAGGCGTAGGTGTATGTGCCGTCATCTGCAATATACTAGTATTGTCAGGCGTAGGCGTATGTGCCGTCATCTGCAATATACTAGTATTGTCAGTCGTAGGTGTATGTGCCGTCATCTGCAATATAATAGTGTTGTCAGGCGTAGGTGTATGTGCCGTCATCTGCAATATAATATTATTGTCAGGCGTAGGCGTATGTGCCGGATGACATACGTCACCACCACGGACAGCTTCACCGGAGGCAATCTCCGGTGATCCTGCCGTGCCGCGCCGGCCCGAACTCAGACCGGGCCGGCTTGCACCTCAGTCATTACGAGGACAATAAATGCCAAGGTAAACACCTGCGCGGCACGTGAGCACGTAGTTATCCCCGGCGGCGGCGGACACACGGCGGGGCGCCACGGCACGTCGCAGGTGGCATTTTTGGCGCCAGCCCAGCGGTCCCCACCGCGCCGCAATTGTCGCCAGCTGACTTGGTGCGCAGATGCAGCAGTTGTCCCCCACAAGTCTAATGTATGTCGTGGACTCGCGGGCGATAGCGCAGAGACGGCAGTTGTCTCCCACAAGTCTACTGCATGCCGTGGACTCGTGGGCGATAATGCAGAGACAGCAGTTGTCTCCCACAAGTCCACCGCCCGTCGTGGACTCGTGGGCGATGATGCAGAGACAGCAGTTGTCTCCCACAAGTCTACTGCGAGCCGTGGACTCGTGGACGATAGTGCAGAGACAGCAGTTGTCTCCCACAAGTCCACCGCGAGCCGTGAACTCGTGGACGATGATGCAGATACAGCAGTTGTCTCCCATAAGTCTACTGCATGCCGTCGATTGGTGGGCGATAATGCAGAGACAGCAGTTGTCTCCCACAAGTCCACCGCCCGTCGTGGACTCGTGGGCGATAGCGCGGATACAGAAGTGTTTTCCCACAAGTCCATCGCAATAGCGCAGACGTGGTCAGCTGTCGTGGCCTAGTCTCGTGTGCCAACTATTCACATCTGAGGTGGGCTTGCAGGCTAACGCACGTGCCGACCAAAGAAGGCGCATGTCTGAAAGTGTTTTGCGTGAGAAACTGTTTATGATGGATACAGACAAGTGTCCTTACCTTTAGTGTGGAATGCACATTGTTAACACTGGCCTGCGTTTCAAAACATTTTTTTTCAAAAGGTCGGAAGTTTCTCAGCTGTTCTAATACAAGTTTCGTGTGCTGAATCCGAAAATACTATCCATTTTTATCGATTAGCTCACGTTTTCACACTGCGTCAAAGATGACAACTCACACACTGATGTATCAGTATGCATACTGCAGTATGATATATCAGTAACGGAGAGAAGTGAGAATTTGGACGCGGGAGAAAAGTGACAAAGCATTATCTTTTAAAGTACAAGTCCAACGCTGCTTTGTATTATGTAATTGTTTCTTATTAACAAGCGGCAGCGTTGGCAAGCACCGCCGTCTTCCTTTTCGACCTGATCTGAAGTCATGAGTCGGCAGTGTCAAAATCATCCAGACAGGTTCTGTTACATATGTGGAAAGGTCACCCTATCAGATCGCCAGGAAAGCATAACCGACTTTGTAAAAAAGAGCTACCACGCATATTTTGGAGTGAAACTTGGTGATCAGGATAAGCCGTTTGCCCCTCATATCTGCTGCAAGTCATGTGTGGAAGGCTGACGAGCCTGGAAGAACAAGACCCGGAAATCCATGCCGTTTGGCATTCCCATGGTGTGGCGGAAGGAAAAGGATCATACCACCGACTGCTATTTTTGTATGACAGATCTGAAAGGAGTAAATCGATAGAAACAGGAGCATGTAAAATATCCGGATGTGCCATCAGCCATCAAGCCAGTCCCTCATGGTCCAGATGTCCCAATCCCTGAACCCGATGTCGACATCGAGTCATCTGCAGACTCTAGTGGGGATGAAATGGACGCAGACGCGTCTGGTGCATATGAACCGACCGAGAACGATCGACCGGTACCGTTGAACCAAGCTGAGCACAATGACCTAACGAGGGACCTGAACTTGTCCAAGGAATCTGCTCAGCTGCTGGGTTCACGGCTCCGCGAGAAACGTTTGCTGGCGTCTGAAACGACATTCTTTTGGTATCGGAATCGCGAAAAAGAATTCAGAGAATACTTTACCTTCGACGAAGAACATTATCTAGTCTACTGCAACAACATCGCGGACCTAGTAGAAGCAATGGATACAGAGTACAACCCGGCAGAATGGAGGCTGTTCATAGACTCCTCGAGTAGGACATTGCAGGCAGTTCTTCTGAACAACGGCAATAAGTTCGCGTCAATTCCTGTTCGACACTCCGTGCAACTGAGGGAAACGCATAACAGCATGACACTTTTGTTGTCTGCTTTGAACTACAAAGAGCACGGTTGGCTGATCTGTGGTGACCTCAAGGTAGTAGGTATCGTCCTTGGGCTGCAGGGAGGCCACACGAAATATCCATGCTTTTTATGCCTTCTTGGACAGTCGGGCTGACAAACAGCACTATGTACAACGCGACTGGCCATCCAGGCATGCACTTGAACCTGGCTCCCACAACGTGCAGTCACGCCCCCTGGTTGAACCACAGAAAATCCTACTTCCACCACTCCATGTCAAACTCGGTTTGATGAAAATTGTTGTGAAAGCACTGGATAAAGAAGGACGAGGATTTGCATTTTTTGGGACAGAAATTTCCTCATTTGAGCAGAGAAGCTGAGGGCTGATGTATTCGACGGTCATCAGATAAGGGACCTCATGAAAGATACTCGATTCGAAGAATGTCTTGAACAGTCTGAGCTCTCTGCATGGCTGGCCTTGAAGTCAATCATCACCAGCTTTCTGGGTAATCACAGAAGTGCGTAATACGTGAAGGTCGTCGATGAGTTGATGGACAGTTTTCAGCAACTTGGTGCTCGAATGTCGGTAAAATGCACTTCCTCAGGTCCCATCTAGATTATTTCCCAGATAGCTGTGGAGATTACAGTGAAGAGCAGGGAGAACGCTTCCACAAAGACATACGGGTGATGGAAGAACGCTACCAAGGTCGGTGGGATGTGAACTTTCTGGTGGACTGTTGTTGGTGCCTGAAGAGGTATGTCCCATCTGCTCAACACAGTCGGAAGCCCCTGGGGCGGGGATGGCCGAGTGGTTAAGATGTCGGGCTATGGGTACCAAAGGTCCCGGGTTCGACTCTAGCGCCACTCAGGATACTTCCCAATCCCGCGGCCCACCGGCGAAACAGTGTGGGCGGCGCCATTAGCCGTGAATGTGCATAAAGTGTGTCGTGAACCAACCAATATACAAACAAGTCGGAAGTCCCTGAAAAGGCCATTTATTCCGCAGTAGTGTGTACTGTTGGGATGCGCTCTGAATACACTTATGGTCCATCTGTTTGGAGTTTCAACCTTTATTTATGCTTCGGTCGGATTAACTAGTAAACCAGTCACAGCAATGTTTTGGTTCATATGAGTGAAATAACATATTGTACAAAAATCGAGCTAATCGGGCAAAACGGATGCCATTTTCGGAATCAGCATGAAACAAAAAACTAACCAAAAAACAGCTGAGACACCCTTGACCTTATAAATCACCCAGACCAGTGTAAGTGATGCCGTCTTAAATACACAATATTTACAGCATTTACATACATGTATTATGTTTCCCCACAGTTCGAAAGCACTTATGTCGCCGACAAGCAGGCGCGCACCCAGGATTTTTCCATGGGGGTTCCCGAACCAAAAAGGGAACTTGGCCGGCTCCAAGAGGGCACTGTGCGGCCCGGGGCACACTGGAATGTTTGTTGGCCGGGGGGGATGGGCGTGAAATTTTGTTTGGCAAAAGGGCAGTTTTGGGCCCAAAGGGCACCCTTGGCACAGGCGGGGCACATAAGGCAGGATATTTTTGTGCTTAATTTAGGACAGTCCGGCCAAGAGGGACTTTGTTGACCGGGAGGGGAGCGTGAAAAATAAATTGGCCAAAAGGGCAGTTTTGGGCCCATAGGGCACCTTTGGCACAGGTGGGGCACACAAGCCAGGTGATTTTGGGGCTGAATTTGGGACATTCCTGCCAACAGGGCACTTTTCGGCCAAAATGGCACTTTGGTCTCATGGGGGCGGGCCCCCTGCCCCCCTCCGACGCGCCTATGCCGACAAGCACTGCATTTCGCGCTGTGGCCGCCGTTCGCGAGCAGCCGCGACATCGGGCTGGACGCCGCATGTCCAGCCACGACGTGTTTGCTCGACCTGTAGGTCGGCCCCGTCGCGTGGCTCGTATTTGCTCTGCGTTTTTGTTAACGCCGGCCGCGACGCAGGTGCGGGGTGTTTATGCTACCCGTTGACCTCTTTTTCTCCTTGGCTCGACTGGCCCTTACCTTCGTATATAAGCGTCACGTCAACACCTGGTCTCGCTCTCTTCTTCTGTCGTCCTCGTCAGGTGCACTGCACCTCTGCCGTCTCACCATCGCCAATATATAGATGGGTGATTTGAGCGATTGTTCGAGTGATGAGTAGAACAGTGTGTGGCCGGTGGAAGTAAATTGATGAACCACGCGCAGCGCTGCTCGTCACGGCTGGGTCATCGTGCCTGACTCTGTTTTCCCGCTTTCTTTCCAAGCTCTTCGTACTCCTTCATTTCCTAATGCCACTGCTCTCTTGAACTGGAGGGTCTCCTTTAGCACTCTTGAATTAGAGTGCTCTTGACTAGGTCATGCTCTCTTGAATTAGATGGTTCCTTCACTCTTGAATTGGAGTACTCTTAGCTAGGTCCATGTTCCACTGAATTGGAGGGTTCCTTCATTCTTGTAATTGGAGTGTTCTTGATTTGGTCCATGCTCTCTTGAATTGGAGAGTTCCTTTGTCTCCCTTGAATTGTGGAGCTCTAACCTACAACCTTCATTAGTACGTCCACCTATATTTAGGTTACTTCGATTATTTCTTTGCATTCTCCCATCATGCATCTTTCCGAACTCTCACATCGCAATTATTTGTTCCTTTTCTAATTGTTTTTCACATAATTTCCTTTCGCGTGTCATTCCCGCCTTTTCTCCCTCGCCCTCTCTCTCTCTCTCTCTCTCTCTCTCTCTCTCTCTTCTGTACCCTTCTCTTTAAGCCCCTTGGCCGTTCTACCCAATGCTGCAGGGCGCCACCCACATACACATAGCTTCTCTCACAAATAAGACTTCCTGTCATCTATCCAGTGAGGTAATCGTATTTCACAATGCATCTCACCCGACGACGTGTTATTCTGACTGATTTTCGCTTGATTTCACTGTCTGATGATGTGACTTCCATTTCAATATTCGACTGATGAGGGCATCTTACTGTTTCACTGACGATGTCATGGGCGCTGCATGACCGACGCAGTCGATGCGCTCTTAAACTCCAATAACTAACTAGCGTACATACAGTTCACCATAAGCGTTTGGAGACGGCGTCCGCAACAATTAAATTCGGTGTGTATGCATTCAAGGCTGCAATTAGCGTCAATTCGCATCGTTCGCTGCACTTCAATGTCCAACTCAGATTATTAATGTGGGTAAAATTGTGTACTCCTTAGCTAGAAAGGTTGCTTGTTTCATGCGTATGCTACAGTTCTACACATTGCAAGTACGACAACAATGTTTTCCTGACAGAGCAAAACTGCACATGAGCTCCTGTGAGGCGACTTGGCTTTAGCTGGCATACAGTGCCAGAATAACGTGATATGAAACGGTATTCGATTGCCAGGTTTGTCTACCTGGCAATACAATTCAGTAATGTGAGACAAAAGCCTATGTCACACGTACGCTTTTTATACCTAGTGTTAGTGCACTTCCTCACTGTATTCAAATGACCACATAGCTCAGCATGTAACTACACTTGCTAAGTTGTACCACATTCATCATGCAGAATGTGTGTTTGGAGCACAGGAAAGCCAACCAATTAGCAAATGCAGCATGCAAATGCTGTGTTCTAAGACTAACGAAGTATTCATGAATTGACATTAATGGCAACGAAGATGAGGGTACCGCGCAAATAGGCTTCTAATGTGCCAGTAATTGTCAGAAGTGACCTGGCAATAATCCCTGTATTTTACCTTCATTTTGTTTTCCAACAACCCCGTTGACCAGGGAGATTTCGACCTGTTGATTCAGGTTTGTTGTGGTAATGACACGAAAGGAAGATAATATTGACGCGTAGGCTGTTCTGTCAGCATCATCACTCCGGCACAATAGTCGTCGAAGCCCGTTTTTCGCTGCAATGATCGACTATTTGTGGGTAAATATTTTGCTGGTACTTAGTCACTTCAACTGTAGTGCATTCTCAATAGACAACGTTCGTCTCCCAGCTTCTTTATTTGATTGCTTGAGCAAAAACAAAATAAGCTTTGCAAGCTCATGTCAGCTTGCGACTCGAAAAGCAATGCATTGCATTTGTGTAATGTGTGTTAAGATACATTTTCGACTAAAACATATGCTTCGTTGGTTAGGTGTCTTCTAGTGCGGTGTCGAGATCATCAATGTAACATGGCAAATTATTAATATTGCAAGGCGCATCATCAATAAATAATAGCGCATCATCGGTATAATAGGCATGCCGATAAACAATCCGTCCATCATTGTCCTATGCCCTCTCTCTCCCCTTCTTTCTCTCTCCCCTCCCCTCTCCTTTGTCTCTCCTCCCTTCTTCCCCCTCTCTCCCGGTTTCTCCCTGTCTTTCCTCTCCACTCTCTATCTCCTTTTAACTTCCTCTCTCCCTCTCTCTCTTCCTCTCTCTCTCACTCCCTCTTTCTCTCTCGCTCTCTCCCTCACTCTCTCCCTCATCCCCCTATTTCTATCTTTCCCTCTCCATCTCTCTCCCTCTCCCTCTCGCTCCCTCCCTCTCTCACTCTCGCTCCCCCCCCCACTCCCTCTCTCTCCTCTCTCACTCTCGCTCCCACCCCCATCTCTCTCTCTCTCTCTCTCTCTCTCTCTCTCTCTCTCTCTCTCTCTCTCTCTCTCTCTCTCTCTCTCTCTCTCTCTCTCTCTCTCTCTCTCTCTCTCTCTCTCTCTCTCTCTCTCTCTCTCTCTCTCTCTCTCCCCACCTCTCACACGAATGACGCGATAGTTGGCTCCCGGGTGCCTTCCCGTCGGGCAGTCAGAACACACGGACAGGAACTGTGGTGGCTCACGACGCGTCTCCGTCCGTGACGACCGCAGAGGCCAGACCAATGACAGCGGCATACCGCGTCGGTTCGTCGTCTGCCGCTGCCCGCTCACACCAGCATCTGTAACGTCATCCGACACAGCGGAACGGCCGCATTACCGGGTGTGACCTACATCATATATATATATTATATATATATATATATATATATATATATATATATATATATATTATATATTATACATTATATATTACATATTATATATATTGTTTATACATATACATATATATATATATTATATTATATAGTACATATTATATATTATGTATTATATATATTGTATATACATATATTATATATGTTATGTGTGTTCTTCAAGATTCACTGCAAGGCAGCTGTTCAACTAACGTTTATGCTGATGGTAAATTGGAGGGATAACGTCAGAGGTGCACAAAACGTCAAGAATGTCACCCACAGGCCTTGAAAGTCATAAGTCTGTCGCATTTCGAAACTTTCGAATTTGGCCGAACCTACTCCAATAGTTATGCCCAAGATTTTGTTTTTTCGGAGATTTGGTGACCTTTGACATGACCGAATGTCACGAAAGTTTAAACAGCACGCCTCTGGCAAACGGCCGATCGTTTGGTGAATGTTCATTTAAGATCGAGTAAGCGGTTGCCGAAATAGACCAAGTGTGTTAGCCCACAATTTTGATTTTCGGCGATTTGTTGACATTTGACCTGACCCAAGGTCACAAAAGTCCAAACGGTACGCCTTTGGCGCACGGTCGATCACATGGTGAAGGTTTCATCAAGATCGAGCCAACGGTTTCCGAGATCGGCCATGTCTGCATTCGATGGTGTTCGTCGAACTGTGTATGTGAAATGGTGTGAAGTGTGAAAACAACTGTCACGGCGTATCTGTGACAGCCTGCTGTGTCATGGTTCAGCCTAATGGAGCTGGCTGCGTGCAGCCAATATTTGGTAACGGGATCTGCCGCGAAAGAGTTACCGCTGCCAAATGTCCTGTTCCGAAATTGCCTTGATAACTTACCGAAATATAAGCGAAAAGTTTGTGAAAGAACCAAAAATGTATTGTACATTAAATATGTTCGCGTTAGAATGTCTTCCCTGAAGGGATATATCTTCTCTATGTGGTTTAAAAAAAAAGTATTAAAATGCTGATTTTCCGTCTCAACAACGGAACAGGTTCAGCCAATATCTGTCGCATAAGCTGGTTGCGAGTTAGCAGGTGTAAGTACCTCTGAATAACATCATCTTGCATAGACCTAATTGTTTAAGATCACGACAGGTGAAGACGGGGAAGTTAGAGCATGTGTGATTCACAGACCCCATGGTGTTATGGCTATGTTCTATTAAACAAAAGAGCCTTCCGACTTCGCTCAAGGAATCTTTGTTATTATGTCAGGTGGGACACAGATAGCTCCAATTATTGACCTCACCTTTGCTTGGATAATGGCAACAATACAGCAAAGGTTGGAAAAGTTGGGGCCCGTCAGAAAGCTCAAATTGATTACTCATTTCCGGAAATTACTTAGGCCCGTACCAACCTGTTTAAGTTTAAACAGGTCTCGAAAAGCACTGCCAGTTGAAAATGACAAAACATCTTTGTCAATTGTGTGCTATGCTTAGCGTGAAGAGTGCATTTGTTGCATGCAGCGATCAAGCGAAACGCGTGTTTCCGGTTGATGGCCCTTCTCGCCTCCATTGTGCTGACGAGAGAAGCTATCTGCGTTCCGCTCCGGTGAACAATTGGGGTGGCTTTACGACGTCGGAACTGTGCCGGCCAATGCAAATTCGGCTTGCGTTTGGCAATGCCAGCGACCGAAATGCTGTCGTCATGGCAACGGTATCGACGCAGCGGCTTCGCCCCTATTGCCAATGGACGTCAACTATTTTTCACCCGTCGTCACAAATACAAACCAAACTCTGGGCGTGGATGCACCAGGCAGCCGAACGCCAGCCAGTCACTCGGCAAAAAGTCCCACTTCTTCTGACGTCCTTAGCCGGTCACACCGCTCGCAGCGAACGCGCCTGCCTACGCTCGAGCCGAGCCTGCAGAAGTCCTTCGCCGAACACTTCACCTGACAACTTCGATGCACAATTCGGTCTGGCACCGCGCAGATCCGTGTCGCAGTTGCCGAGCATTGCCGACACGCCTCTTCACCGTGCCACGCGCTCGGCCGATTTTGAGCATGTAGCCACGCGATGGAAATAGCCCGACCAATCAGCCGGATGAAAGGCTTGTGAGAAGGTCGTCGGCTGGCACTTATCCGAGAATCGGCAGCATCGACATACACGACAGATATTACACTCGATACCAGGCATTGCAGGTGAACAGGTGCTGCAGTGCTGTCACTAGAAGGCGTATATATATATATATATATATATATATATATATATATATATATATATATATATATATATATATATATATATATATATATATATATATATATATATATATATATATATATATATATATATATATATATATATATATATATATATATATATATATATATATATATATATATGTATATATATATATATATATTTGTATATATATATATGTGTGTGTGTATATATATATATATATATAATATTTTTTATTATATATATATATATATATTTATATATACATGTATATATATACCCAAGTAACAAAAGTCAGCTTGGTATCGAACAATGGATTGAAGCAAACCCTGTCCGTCAGCGCGTGCCATCTTGTGCATACCTCGCCAAGTGGCGAGGTTAGACCGACAGTGCTGTCGGTCTAACCTCGGCAAGCGTCTTTTCGACGCGTCAGCCCGGTACTGGATTTGGGCACCTTGTAACCGGAGGCGCATCACGCAACACTTTGTTTTCTTTACGTTATGCTCAGCTGCTAGGTCGCCAAGCATCTCCAATCAGTCACCCTGACTGGTGGCGGTCGGATCCGGAACTCGGGTAGCTGGAGATATTCCACAACAAGGTTTCATCAGTCATTGGCGTCGCCGTGTATTTTGACCCGGTGGGGGTGGGGGGGGGGCAGCAAAGGTACATTTGGCGATTCTTTCCATACGATGTCATAGGCGTTATGGACGTTTCACGAAATTTCACGATGTCATAGGCGTAATGCAAGTTTCACGAAATTTGGCGGGGTCGCATCCCCTGTTTCCCGCGGTGCGGCGCCCGTGGCGCCCGTGTCCTACGGCCTACATAAGTCAGCTGTTGTGATCACTAGCCCACCGTGGGCCGGAGCCTGTTGGACGGATGTTGGATGGCATGTTCGCGTAGTCGTGGCATGCTCGTCACGAAGTACGCGCCAGCCGTCGTGTGGACTTCCCTGCAGGCCTTTCTGTAGGGAAAGGCCCGCCTACGGCCTAAGTAGGCGGGCCGATTACGCTAATAATCAGCCGCGTGCGGTTTCGCCGGCTGTTCTGATTGGTCCCCGCGCGATACGCCAGCTGGATGCAGCACTGTGACGTGAGAATTCCGGACCAGATGAGGCGATTGGCTCACCACGCATTTCTGTGTTACCAATGTTAGCATGGTGAATATCAAAAAGTGTGCATGCAAGCATGAAAATCTTCACAATTTTGACGAGCACGGGCCCCCTCACCCATATGCTGCTTATCATGCTGCATGGGCGTTGACTGAAAAGAATGGCATTCATACAAATTGCCCCCACCCACTGCACCATCATTTCGGAAACACTCCACTCCTATGTGTACACAACGTCATGCTAATTAACAGCCGTCAGTTGCTGTCTACTCAGTTCTCTTCGGAAGATTCTGTTGCAACTGAACTGGCCATCGAGACAATAAATCATCTTGGCAGGCATGTATTGCTGTCAATTTGCGTGATCCGGCAGTGGCGGTGATATCATCCAGTCTGGAAGACAGAGCGGCATCCGTCTCCCAGGATCAACGATGGCCAGGACCTGGGTAAGCAATCGTGCTGTCGGCTCACGATTTGCATGCCGAAGGGCCGAGCTTCGATAAGCCGCGAGCCCAGAAGATGGATTGTGCTCTCGCAGGAGCGCGTGCCACCTGCTGGGCACCGACGTCCTCCGCTGGATTCGGGTGTATTACTGGCGTTGTGCGACGCCATTAACCGACAAACTCTACGTGATTGAGATGCGTTTGCCCTGTGACCAACCAGTGCATAAGCGTCCACCGATGCCGTTAACGTTGTCGTCAACTTGAAAGCGTTAAGGCTCCGATGCACTGCCGTATCGGAACATCTCACGGCCACCGTTCTGCCACATGCGATCGGTCTTCATGCACAGCCACCATGATCTCTAGCCTGCTCGCACCAGAGCTGACGTACTAATCTGCGGCTCATGCAGGTGTCAGGAAACTCACAGCGAATGCCATTCTCACTAATCTACGTGATCATGGACGCAGCAGCGAATAGACATTGTGCACGGAGCCAGGACGTGTATGCTGGAGGGACGGGGCCTGGCCCCCACCATTTCACAGCGGGCCTAATCGGCACCTAGTGTTATCAGTACTGTCGTCTGAGTTACCTTCATGTTTAGAATGCACACATTGTCAGTAAGGTGTCGCAGAAGTTGGAGGGCTGATATTGGATAAATATAGGGTGCTCCTGGCGAGGTTCCAGGCGTCCCCTGGAACCTTCACTGCATCACTGCATCACTGCATCACTGTAGAATGCCATGGACGCCTCTGGATCTCCTGTGACGTTCTTGGACGAGCTGACGAGGGCCAGACTGGCATATGCCGCCACCCAGGCTCCCATTGTATACATGTCTTATTGTTTATTGGTTGGTTCACGACACACTTTATGCAAATTCACGGCTAATGGCTTGTACACATGTCAATGTGTCAGACACCACGAGAGCTTCCAGGCGTCCCTTTGGACCTGTAGCGGCGCACTGGAGCTGCTGCGGTGCCCTTGGACGAGCGGAATGGAGCCGATGGAGCTTGGGTGGTGGCACGGTGCAGTTAATGTGTCTCTCGCTGTTCGTTCATGGACGTCTCAGGGGCGGGCCAGCAGGCTCAGGGGCGCCCCAGCAGGGTCAGGGGCGGGCCAGCAGGCTCAGGGGCGCCCCAGCAGGACCAGGGACTGTCTAACATACCCAGATACGCCTCAGGGGCGGGCCAGCAGGCTCAGGGGCGCCCCAGCAGGACCAGGGACTGTCTAACATACCCAGATACGCCTCAGGGGCGGGCCGGCAGGCTCAGGGGCGCCCCAGCAGGACCAGGGACTGTCTAACATACCCAGATACGTCTCAGGGGCGGGCCAGCAGGCTCAGGGGCGCCCCAGCAGGACCAGGGACTGTCTAACATACCCAGATACGTCTCAGGGGCGGGCCAGCAGGCTCAGGGGCGCCCCAGCAGGACCAGGGACTGTCTAACATACCCAGATACGTCTCAGGGGCGGGCCAGCAGGCTCAGGGGCGCCCCAGCAGGACCAGGGACTGTCTAACATACCCAGATACGTCTCAGGGGCGGGCCGGCAGGCTCAGGGGCGCCCCAGCAGGACCAGGGACTGTCTAACATACCCAGATACGTCTCAGGGGCGGGCCAGCAGGCTCAGGGGCGCCCCAGCAGGACCAGGGACTGTCTAACATACCCAGATACGTCTCAGGGGCGGGCCCGCAGGCTCAGGGGGGCCCCAGCAGGACCAGGGACTGTCTAACATACCCAGATACGTCTCAGGGGCGGGCCAGCAGGCTCAGGGGCGCCCCAGCAGGACCAGGGACTGTCTAACATACCCAAATACGCCGCAGCAGCTACAAGGCTCCAGAAGGAGCTCCTGGGTACCTTGGTGTGGGTGCCATTGAGTTTGGATGGCGATTTAGTATATGCAAATGAATATTTCCCCTCCGGAGTAGCATTACCATCCGACGCCCATTTCATTGAAATCTCCCCCATTAGCATAATCAGCGCCTCTTTGGTGCTAGAAACTGACCGCCCCCCATCCGCCCACCACCACTTGCTTTGCTCTCCTGCTCCACTGATGGAGGCTGCCTTATCATCTTCGAAAAAAAAAAATCGAAACGACTCCGACCATTTTCCTATAAGTTCTCCTATAATTTCTATGAGTTCTATAAGTTCATGAGTAATCATACGATATTCCTTATGCAAACACAGCTAACATGCATTTTTAACCAACAGAGTACATATATGCATGGTTCCACGGATTTACGCATGAAAAAAAAAATCAACATATTCACTCCCCCACAGATTCAGATAAATACTACGATTCCAACAATAATTATGCAATGCAAATCATGCTTTCTAACACCACTCAGCTAGTACCCCTGTCATAATTGAGTGCTTTCGTGAAAGCTTAGCGCTCAGCGGTAGATTCGTGGTATAGGTGGAACTGGCTAATAGAGACCAAGGTGAAGGAGCTTTGAGGAAAACGCAGCTTTCTGCAACTTTCTTGGAATACAGACACATTTAGCCCGGCCAATATTAGGCTAAGTTCGTCCGTATTCTCCACACTGTCCCGGTGCTGTAATTCAGTTCAATTCTGTATTCTGCACGAGTACTTCATTTCCATCAGGGCTCTTTGTCTCCGTCCACGCCATGTGGGCCGAATACACTTTCACTCCGCGGGTTGACGGCTGAGCGGACACAATGCAGATGTGAGTAGTAATTTCGATGAACTAACTTGCCAGAGAGCATGTGAAATATTGGATGGATTCTCCCGGCGATAGTGTGGAGCCGCGGGTAGTCTGTATCGTCTCGTCAGCTAATTCTCCCCGGGACAGTGTGTAGCTGCGAGTATTCGATATCGTCTCGTCAGCTAATTCTCCCTTGGACAGTGTAGAGCTGCGGGTATTCTGTGTCGTCCTGTCAGCTAATTCTCCCGGCGACAGTGTGTAGCTGCGAGTATTATATTGTAGTAATTCTCCCTGGACAGTGTAGCTGCGTTATTGTATTCGATATCGTCTCGTCAGCTAATTCTCCCTTGGACAGTGTAGAGCTGCGGGTATTCTGTGTCGTCCTGTCAGCTAATTCTCCCGACGACAGTGTGTAGCTGCGAGTATTCGATATCGTCTCGTCAGCTAATTCTCCCTTGGACAGTGTAGAGCTGCGGGTATTCTGTGTCGTCCTGTCAGCTAATTCTCCCGGCGACAGTGTGTAGCTGCGAGTATTCGATATCGTCCTGTCAGCTAATTATCCCTGGGACAGTGTAGAGCTGCGGGTATTCTGTGTCGTCCTGTCAGCTAATTCTCCCGGCGACAGTGTGTAGCTGCGAGTATTCGATATCGTCCTGTCAGCTAATTATCCCGACGACAGTGTGTAGCTGCGAGTATTCGATATCGTCTCGTCAGCTAATTCTCCCTTGGACAGTGTAGAGCTGCGGGTATTCTGTGTCGTCTCGTCAGCTAATTCTCCCGACGACAGTGTGTAGCTGCGAGTATTCGATATCGTCCTGTCAGCTAATTCTCCCCGGGACAGTGTGGAGCTGCGGGTATTCTGCATCGTCTTCGTCAGCTGATCTCGACATGGCACCACATGCTTCATCTCGTGAAAATCAGGCATTCAGTTTGAATCGTGCAGCAGACTTAATTCATACTAGTTGACTCAGATTGGTGAAATTTTGACCACGCCACGTCATCCTCCACAGAACATAAATTAGACAAATGACACTATTGTGAATAGTCTGAAATTTATGAAGACAAGGTCGTTTAAATGCACCTGCACAAACTCCATATTCATCGATAACAAACTGTTGAAAAGTCATGTTTTTTGCCAACTGGAGCTTCTTGGCCATTTTGCAATCCCGGCGGCTAGTTATCCCAGCCGACATCCTGCGTCCCCCCCCTCCTCTTTCTCGCCTTCCTGGCGAATTGCAGAATCCAGACGGTGACCGACGCCTTCCTGAGCAGCCACTAACAGGGCGGGGAGGGGGGGCATGATCCGTTCATCCGCCCGGGCGAGGGGTGGGTGCACAGCCAGCCAGGTCAACGTCACCCCAGGGCCGACGGCTAACGCGGCTCCGCCGGGACAGGCCGCGCTGGCTCAGCGATTCGCCGGCGGCGGCGTGGGCTGGTGATGACGCTCGTGGCCTTCCGCTGACACCAGCCGGCTACCCGGCCGGCCGCCGCTCCGGTTCGATCATCTGCCCGCAACCAGTGCCCCGTGTCGTCCTGCCCGGGGAGTAGATGTCCGCCCAGTGCCCCGTGTCGTTCTGCCTGGGCAGTAGATGTCCGCCCAGTGCCCCGTGTCGTTCTGCCTGGGCAGTAGATGTCCGCCCAGTGCCCCGTGTCGTTCTGCCTGGGCAGTAGATGTCCGCCCAGTTCCCCGTCTCGTTCTGCAGGGGAGTAGATATTCGTCCAATGCCCCGTGTCGTTCTGCCCCGGGAGTAGATGTCGGCCCAATGCCCTGTGTCGTTCTGCCCGGGGAGTAGATGTCCGCCCAATGCCCCGTGTCGTTCTGTCCGGGGAGAAGACGTCCGCCCAATGCCCCGTGTCGTTCTGCCTGGGCAGTAGATGTCCGCCCAATGCCCCGTGTCGTTCTGCCTGGGCAGTAGATGTCCGCCCAGTGCCCCGTGTCGTTCTGCCTGGGCAGTAGATGTCCGCCCAATGCCCCGTGTCGTTCTGCCTGGGCAGTAGATGTCCGCCCAATGCCCCGTGTCGTTCTGCCCCGGGAGTAGATGTCGGCCCAATGCCCTGTGTCGTTCTGCCCGGGGAGTAGATGTCCGCCCAATGCCCCGTGTCGTTCTGCCCGGGGAGTAGATGTCCGCCCAATGCCCCGTGTCGTTCTGCCCGGGGAGTAGATGTCCGCCCAGTGCCCCGTGTCGTTCTGCCCGGGGAGTAGATGTCCGCCCAGTGCCCCGTGTCGTTCTGTCCGGGCAGCACGTGTTAGCGTCCAATCTCTTCACTGAGAGTTCGATAGTTGTGCACGGTCGCATCGCGAGTGTTTGCAATTTCATGGCTCCGTATAATACGTGAACATCCACCACCCATCCACCACTCCACCCCGCCCCCTCTCTCCCAGCGTGGACAACCTAACCGCACAGTGGGATACTTTGACTTCAAAGTGGCTGAAATCCAGTGAAGCGTCCCATTCGTGACAATATTTGTGGTAATCGAAACTGCTTGTTTCCCGCCTCGAAGCATATTGCGTTTCCGCTGAGGGCTGGCACCACCAGACGGTGCGGTGAATTCGTCTGTTCTGCAGGTCCCACACGTGCTATCCGCAATGACCTTATGATAGCGCGGCCCTGGTTGTCATTGTCGCCAGCGGGCACGAGTAGCCTATGGGTAAGTTGCTCGTCTCACAATCGAAAGGCTATTGGTTCGAGTCTCACCTGTGTCTCACTCTTCGCCCGCGACCAATCGGCGTGAGAGATTGGCGACGCTACATGACTCAACGGTCGATGTGTCGCAAAAACCAATAACCAACCAACTGACCGTTGTCGCCGGCATCACCGACCGCGGCGGATATCCTCCTGGTGAGAACCATGGAGAGGATGTTTGTTTTCTCCTCTCAGCGCAAGGAAGAGCTGCTGAGCAAACTTCGTCGTGTTTTCTTCTCAAAGTATCGAAGAGTGTTTATTCCATGCTGAAATCGACGGAGATGGTAGAGAGATAGATGCATAACTTTCCGAGGTTTCATTGAAGTAGAACATTGTTATGTTGACAACAACCTAGGTTGATGCAGTACGGCGGCAAGAGACATGCCAGGACTTTAAGAATCGCCAACCATCAAGTCTTTATTACGATAAAGTCATCACTTTTACTAGAACAACCTACTGATGCGATTTTAATGATGTGCATTGATTACGTGCTTCACTTAATTTGACGAAAACAACTACTACTTAGGAACACAGCCGCTCGCCCGAAACTTGGTGCGAGACGCAAAGGTGGTCAGTGAGGCAGTCAATGAATCTACAATAATTTACATGAACAAAATGCAAAAGGATAGGTATTGAACCAAATTACCTTGGGAAAATGCTTCGCCCGAATACAAATATGTAACGCAATCACAAACGTAAAGCTTGATCACGTTGATATCCTACGCATACAGCATAATATTATGAGCGTATATGGAAGCTATATATAATTGCGCAACCGTACTGGCATACCTGTCGTGACAATCGTCACGAGCTTCAAAATTGAGAACCACAAGAATTCAGAAGTTGAGAATGCATCATAACATCGGGTAACACCTAACGTGGCTGGGAGACGGCTGGTTGTTTGCATGTTTGCATGTTTGCATGTTAACATACGCAATAATTAGGTATGGCAAAATGAATGCCGGTAGTGAATGAATGAATGAATGAAACAAATTATAGGTATAATAACGTGATGCGATAAATATGTGCACCCAATTACATTCAGCAGTGACATTTGTGTTACCCGGGAGTAAAGTGAAGGGCATGTCTAATTGCACGCCAGTGTCATCTATTTGACCCGTGTGTGAGGCAAAAGGTGTACCAAATTGCATGCATGACATCGGTGTGGCCAGGATGTGAAGTGAAAGGCGCGTACCTAATTGCATGTTGGCGGCATTTGTCAGACAAGGGCGGCAGGTGAATACCTGACAAAAGTGCCTTGTATGGTAAGGCATGACGGTTCTTCTGGCCATAGCGTAGATTAAGAAGACTAGCAAGAACTTCTGCTTTGCGCGCTTAAGGCAATATTAGTACGCTTTGTACAGCTCCTTCCCGTGTTACTCGACCATTCTCTAACAGCGAGCTGACATGAAAATTGTCGTTCAGGATCAGAAGCGCCTAATTGAAGCTGCTTCTGTCTGAAGCGAGGATTGAACTCTCGACCATAAGACCAGGGTTGGCGACTTCCACAGCCGGAGCACCTGGTCACCTATCCAGGACAACACTGGAAGGACAAGTCACCTGTCATTCGACTTTAGCGTTAACGGCCACATATTCATTCGGAGGACAGGTCACCTGTTAAATACTGCGGGGACAATGTTACTCTGTCCACCCGCGACCAGTGGAGTCACAGGTGGCCAATCGCCGTGTGACCTTGAGGCTGAATGCGTTGTAGAATAATCCAAAGTGCTCTTCTTTCTTCTGGGTTAAGCAGTGCTCAAGGATCTGGACACAGTCTCAACTCACGATGGGTACTGGCTCGATGGCACACAATATGATATGTTCTCAGCGAACAACAACTTGATATTTCACGTCCCACTTGTGCAATGTCTCGCTGGATACATGTTCAACAATAGTTGACACAATTAATGCGGTGCAGGGACCTTCAAGTTAATATGATGCCATATTTATATTTACCTGGATCGGGTTTCATCTTTCACAGCACTTACCATCATGACACGACGTCTAGTTCATTTTGTAGCACTCTGCTGTGTCACCTGTTCATTCACGCACATACCGGTATATTACATATGATGGCCACATGTGCGCTTGTGTTTTACTTTTTGGTATGCGAATTGAATGCCTGTCATAAATAGTTGCAGCGTGTCTAATGAAACAAACAGGGTTCCGATCATTTGCTTTGTTGCAAGGACGCACATGAAACCGCGAATATAACTATCACTAATGCATTATTTACGATGGATCCGCACATTCTTATAACATTTATCCAGCCTTCTCGTGAGAACGTGGACAGAAAATGACCGACACCTCACCACAATGTGCAACTTGCATGATTTATGCACTTACGCGGCCATCAGTCAGTCTTGACCGCCCGGCGCCCGGGCCACATTTGGAATACTGCATCCAAGCTTGGTCTCCTAGCTATGAAAAAGATTGTTGGCTTTTAGAGAGAGTACACAAAGAAGGCTACAAAAATGGTTAATGGCATTAGCAACTTGGCACATCAGGAAAGATTGAAGAAATTTAATATGTTTTCACTTGAATATGAATATGAATATGTTTTCACAAGGCTGAGAGGAGATCTCATCGAGGTCTTTAAATTTGTCCATGGTCTGGAGAGGGGATATCTTGGGAAAATGTTTGAATTGAACAGAAAAGATGCAATTAGAGGTCATACATTTTAAAATTAAAGTTAACCACAGCAGAACAAGGTTAAGGCAGACTTTCTTCAGCAACAGGGTAGAAGAACACTGGAACCAGCTACCAGAAAACATTGTCAGAAACAGCACATTGAACATCTTTAAAAACAGCATAGACAATCATTATAAGAATAGAGGGCTTGCTTTTCAGTATTACAGGGAGGGCTAATTGACAGATTGGGGGGGGGGGGCTACTGGTTCAGTGTACAGAGTGCAACCATGAAGGGCCCTTGTGGGTCATAGTTGGACTAATCTTTTATGTCTTTATGTCTTTATGCCCGGCGGAAGAGCTACCTTCGGACCTCGGCCAGGAGTCGGACGACGTAAGACGTAATCGGTCCGCCGTACCAGCAGGCCAATATCTGCATCACCGGCCGCCAGGATCTGTGCTGTTAACCGATTGTCCAGCTTCAGCCTGGATGGTTCGCCGTGCATCAGTCTGAAGACGATCGGAGACGTTGCGCTGGCATCTTCCTGAAATGTCGAGCAGTAATGGGGAATGCCCGGCGCTGAGGAGACTTAGGTGTGTTCTTGCGTTAGCGCATCGTGGATGGAAGGTGTGTGGATTTATTTTTTCCTGAATTGATGTGATGACTATGATAAACATTATTACATAATTTAAATGAAAGATATTGTCTCTGCTAATTGTTGGAAATCGCTTCGTATAGCGTTCAAAATATCGGCATATCTTCTCGGGTTCACCCTTCTTCGGACCTAAGTTGAACGATTCACATCATGGTGATTTCGAATCGAAATTTCGAAACATTTTGTATTTCGCATTTTGCCAAGATGATGCAATTTTAGCAACGTTGAATGGTTGAACTTTGGAAAACAAAGAATATATGCCGACCTTTTGCATGCTACTAGACGCGTTTTTCCAACAATAAGCAAAATTATACCCTTCCACTGATTGATTCTTTCCCTACTCCACCCCAGATGCAATGCAAAAATTCGCCAACTCTGTGTGGCCGCGCGCGTGCGTGTAGGGGTGGGGCGGGGATGGGGGTGTCCACCACGGAGGCGATGCAATTGCCTAAGATTAGCACCAAGCCACACGCCTGTGCACCGCTAATAGAGTGCACAGATGTGGCTGGATCCTCTGCTAACACCACGGTAGAATGCAAACGCCGTTGAGTCTCCGAATATATATGTGATGGATATACATACGTCGGGAGCCGAGAATTCCCTGCGTGGTAAAGCCACCCAATCCCCAGACACTAAAATAGCAAAACACGACCCACTCCACCATTGAGAGGCAGCCTCATCAATCACCGTCAGATGCCGTACGAAAGCAGGCGGCGGTCCTGACCAGGCCTCCGCACCTTGCTCTGCCCGCTTGACCCTGACCTTTGACCTCTGAATTTCCTCGCTCGGTTTTCGCAGGTTGCGGGCTTCGTCCTATCGTCCGAACGACGCGACCTTCCACAAGAGGAATTGCACAGACGGCTGGTAGCTGGTGCCAAAAAAAGTGGGAGTGCTCCAGCAGTAGTCCAGATAAATGCGACTTGGCAACACTTCTATGCGTCTTGGGAGTAATTCTATCGAAATGCGACTTGGCAACACTTCCGTCGAGGTGCGACTTGACAACACTTCTATCCGGGTTCGACTCTAGCGCCACTAAGGACATTTCCCAATCCCGCGGCCCACCGGCGAAACAGTGTGGGCGGCGCCATTAGCCGTGAATGTGCATAAAGTGTGTCGTGAACCAACAAATAAACAAACAAACAAAGACAACACTTCTATGGAAATGCAAATTGGCACCACTTCTAGCGAAGTGCGACTTGGAAATAACTTTATTCCGATTCGACTTCGCAAGACTTCAATCGAAATGTGACTTGGCAATACCTATCGAAATGCGACTTGGCAACACTTCTATCAAGATGCGAAACAAGTTTTTTATGGTAAATAAATGGCATTAATGATGGGGTAGTGTCATTAAATTTTTACTGGCCGACTCAAATTATTTCTATTGCTGAGTTAGACCTTAACGAATTCCCACGGCATGCACTGTTTATCATGACCAAGCATTTGTGATGGCTTTTGAGAGGCGGGTTTCCAGGTCCTACACGTGTCACTTCAAAGGGAGACACGACGACGAATATTTGTGACCGTTGCATTAAAACATACATGCACGATAAATATAAAGGCCCATAGGCAGAATGCAGTGCATTCGTAGTTACTGCTTCAGTACCTAAATATCTGCCTACAAATATCTGTATTACGTAAATAACTGCCAGCGATGTGGGCGCCCACCACCATCTGTGGATGCGGGTGGAAGCACTATTCCTCCTTACAAATGTATGTGGGATGGAACGAAATGGCAATGAGTCTAAGCTTATTAGCCCAAATAACTGATGCACTTCATAATTGCGATGTATTTGTACAGAACCAACATTGGTGTTAGGGTTCATTCAAACCCTGTGGCTATTTTTCACGATGCGTTTCTTTGTCTCCCCTTGGGCTTAGCTGCTGTTAACTTTGAGGTGTGCTCCCAACCACTAGTACAACTGGAACGTTGTTACGGTTCTTTGTGTATGGAATCACCTTATTCTATCAGGCAACCTTTCCTCAATAACTTCCTGAGACTATCACACAATTTGTATTTCATGTCAGGTTTGTCGACTTCAGCAGGTCTAAATTAAAGGATATCTTTCAGATGCGCAAGGTATAACTTATCCCAATTTGCACCTCAACATATGACTAATGACGTCACATGACACGACGACTAGATGACCTTTCGGAACACCTGACACAGAATACCGAGGACACGTCTGCCCCCAAACGATCTCCTTACCTCGGAATACATCCTCCTTCCCGCTACGATCAACAGAGGCTGTGACCCCGGGTCGGGCCCGCTCGCGCGCGATACGCCGGATTCACTTCAGCACCGCGGCAACGTCGGTGACGTTGTTTGCGCCCAGTGAGCTGACCCGCCTCGTACATCACCGGCGCCCATCGCCTCCCCCCCCCCCCGGCCGTGTGACGTCATCCGGCGGAGCGGGGACGATAGGTCCGTCAATAGCACGGCCGTGCGTGCCAGCTGGCCGGCTGCCTCCAGTCGGCGGAGAGGGGGGAGGGGTCATCCCCATCAGTCGGCCGTCGGCTGGTTACGTCACCGCAGCAGCCGCAAACTGCACCGTGCGTGTACGTTGCAAACGCAAGTCACTGGCTATGCATGTGGGCTGCAAATATGGCGGGTTGGCAGTATGGCGGGCGCATATTATGGCGGGGAGGTGGTATGGCGGGCTGATAGTATGGCGAGCTGGTAGTGTGGCGGGTTGGTAGTATGGGGGGTTGGTAGTATTGCAGGTTGGTAGTACAGGGGTTGGTAGTATTTGGCGCTGGTAGTATGGCGGGTTGGCAGTATGGAGGGTTGATTGTAAGATCAATTCCGTCAATACGCGTTGATAGAATTCGTGTTTTTAAAAAAATATTTTATATAACTTCACAACCCTATTCGCTCTACAACCCTTTTGTAAATATTTAAAAAATAAAAGAGGGGGGGAAAAAAAAATAATAAAAAAAAAACCCCACAAACCTAAAAAAAAAAAAAAAAAAAAAAAAAAAAAAATTAATAATAAAAAAAAAAAAAAAAAAAAAAACAACACCAACCCCTTCCTTGGGGGGTGGGTGGAGAAAAAGACACACGGCACACATAACCAGTGGAACATAAGCATCCAGGACGCTGAAGTTTCCTTTGCGAGCGTCTTTGTCGAAAGTAAAAGGCGTCTTTCAACGCACACTTAAAGAAAACATTACATGGAAATAAACCATTGCGCTGTGCCATGACATGCTAAGTTGGTCTTCAGACGACAAAGGTAAGAGAGAGAGAGAGAGAGAGAGAGAGAGAGAGAGAGAGAGAGAGAGAGAGAGAGAGAGAGAGAGAGAGAGAGAGAGAGAGAGAGAGAGAGAGAGAGAGAGAGAGAGAGAGAGAGAGAGAGAGAGAGAGAGAGAGAGAGAGAGAGAGAGAGAGAGAGAGAGAGAGAGAGAGAGAGAGAGAGAGAGAGAGAGAGAGAGAGAGAGAGAGAGAGAGAGAGAGAGAGAGAGAGAGAGAGAGAGAGAGAGAGACAGAGAGAGATAGGGAGAGAGGGAGATAGAGATCTGCCAAAGGGCATGTCGTGGCCACGTCTTTGATCCTTTCAGGTAATCTTCAACATTTTCATCTATCCATGGGTTGAACTCCAGGTCACGTGAAGCAGGCCAACACCTGGGGCCAACAACACCAGTCTGCCAGCAGTCTTCTCAGGTTGTTTCCGGACCCTGGCTGTGACGCAAATGCGATGTCGTGTCTCAATATTAATGAAATGCAAACCAACGACACAGGTGACGCGTACAGCAGTGAAGGTCGCGCATCCTGTTCAAGATGAATCTTGCAAAGGTAAAGGTCACCCGGTAATATGTGCTGGACTGCTGGAGCAATCTTCGGAGCAGATGGTACCCAGCGGCGAAATAATGATTGGTAGCAAACCCCATTCAGGTCTTCAAAGCAATGCTAATGTTTACTTAAAAATACATTAAAGAATGTATGCGAAAATAGTTCAACGATTTGCACCTCATCGCATAAATTTCCAGTTATTCTTCAGGCACCACAGTCACATCAGAAGTGAATTGGAAGTGTAAAATTGCGCTCATTAAGCCATTTCCACTTTGTGGTAGTCGGCATTTTCGCCTGCATAGCACCTTTCACACCTGTATCGCTATTGCGCACCAGGTTGCACTTCAGTAAGCTGACTGGATAAATACAACCTTGCACGCTTTTAGAGGATATAACGTGTCATCACAGGCATTCCGGGTTTTTAGAAAATATTAATGGGAACACAGCTTTGCGCAAGAAAACATATTTGCCTTACATAATTCTTCATTTGACTTCTGGACGTGACTTTGGTCACCTTCCTACGTTTGCATTTTCTTTGATCATTTGGTGAAGCACTCACATTTCACTCGGGACTGTATCTCGCATGGTCTGTTTCCGACAGGTGTTTCACTTGTCGTAATTGTTTCACTGTTTCACTGTTCACAGCTGCAGTGAGATGGAATCTTAACATAACTTCGGCTCACTCTACCTGTCCAAAAGAACAAGCCAAAGTACCTGACTTGCTCATCCTTTTGTCACGACTCGGTGTTTGTTGATGTAAAGACCTTGCCTGACCTTGCGACCTTGACTGAACTTACGACCTTGTCGTTCCCGTGAAGGACATGTCAGTCGGGGCCACATAGCTGACAGAGTCATCTGACTGTGTAAGCTAAAAATTGGTCCATTCCTCATAATGGGAAGTCTCGGTTCAGCACTGGCACCACCTGCGAAGCCGTGCTGTCGTCTCGTGTCACTCGCCCGCCCCGGTGTGACCATCGAGGCTATCTTGGCGTCGACACGTGTCAATGTAACTCTGATCAGCCGGTATCGAGGACGGCAGGAGTGGCTAGAGTAGCAGGAGTGGAGATTGGCAGCAGCGCCTCACTGATGGTGAATACAGCATGGACGACAGCCGACATAGTGGGCAGGCTGAAGGCGTGAAGGCGTTTAGCCTGCAGTGAAGACAAACTGTGTTTGTTGTGATTCATTCATATTCGACATGCTCGACTATGTGCTAGCGCTAATTTGTGTCGTTAGCTGTCTGTCCCCAGAGCAGGGTACAAAATATGATCAATGGTGACGTTGGATCTCACTGATGTCCGGGCACACAAAGCCCGCCGAGAATAAACAACAAAACGGGTGGCATGATCAAAAAGAAAAGAAACTTCCGCAACACTATTGGGTGTGTTCCTGTGCACGACAGACACGGCCTGCACCGAGGCATATGGGAGGTTTGTGGCGCAGCAAGCAGTCGCATAGGTCGGTAGCCAGGAAGAGGGGGTTAAAACCCCTCTAATTTCCATACTAAGGGCTGCATGAATGCGAATTGTATGGCATTGGAGAGCTCTTGCTTGTCAAGTAAGGCCAGAAAATGGCCCCATGTTCTTTGTGCACATATTTTTGCGACTCAAAATGTTGCTTGAACAGAAAACCATTGACTTAGTCGAATTATTTTATATCTCCGCTTCTGGGAAAAGCTCGCAGTAAAACTTCATCCCATTTTAGAGCAAAATAGACAGTGAATCCCACAAAAATAGTCACCTTGGCCCATCATGGGCCAAATTGGAAGTAACCTTAGGTCACTGACCTGACCCCTAACATAAATCGAACACATACGTGCTGCAAGCACTGCTGAATTTTATCATGTGGTAAGCTTCAATTAAAAGAATATTAACGTGCATGAAACTACAAAAAATTGTTATCGGACAATGATCCAGGATGACCCTCATTTTTCGGCTCCATGGGATAATTTAGACAGTCCAGTGCAAGTTTGATGCTACTTAGATCATGACAATTAGAAATAGTAAGCAACGCGTGTGTCTGATTACGGTGTGCCCACTTAGCTCACTTTATTTTCGTCCGGCATCAGGTCACTCGACATAGGTCAACCAAAGTGGAAACTCAACTTCTTCACGTATCTCTGTATGCATACCAAGGAAAAGAAATCCGGCTAGAAGAACATGCACATAACAAAAATGGGAAACTAGGTTAAAAATTGACCGTGACCTCAGGTCACTGAACTGACGTCAAACCGAAATCCGAGAGATCCTTTTGTAGACACTGCCAAGTTGTACTCGAGTTCCAAGTTTCATTTCAATATATTTTCATTTAGACTAGCTATCCATCCTGAAACATTGCTGGATGTGTTCCTATTTGGCCAGAGCATGACCAATGACCTGACACATCACCCGAGGTTGAAACTTCGACTTCAGACGCAAACAATATAGAGGAAGATATGCTGAAAATTTCGTAGCACTGCTCTCCACCGTGTTTTAAAGAAAACATATCTTAAGAGATTATAAACAGCCCCCCCCCCGAATACTGGGTGGGCCAATAAAGAGTTGCATACTAGTATAATGGCTTGGATATCTCTGATATCAATGTCAGCAAACTGGGAGATGGCTTCGTCTGTGCTTCAAGAATTTACCAGGTTAGACACCCGTGGTGATATCCATCTAAGACGATGCTAAACATGTTCGAGTAGCGCCAGGCAGCCAAGCAGACACCTTCAAGTCAACACGACACAAGCACATCAACTGACATGAACCGAACTTTTCCGGAATCAAAATGCACCTTGCCGGTCGGTCCGAGGGCTCGGGGAGAATTTTCGTAACTAACGCAATGAGTTCATGGCACAGGTCACAGTGCCCACGAGACAGGGAGAGGGTTCCATCCATCAGCAGACGGTGGTGAACCGGACGGGCAGTTGGTCTCCCAGAACAGCTAACACGAGGCCCTCGAAATTCTGCATTCTGCGACAGGCGCCGACAAAGCCACCGCACCGCAACATGTTGTGCTCATGCTCACAGGCGGCCATGGGTCGCGTCCCCCTACCCACGTGCTACCGTCACATTATACGCCCCCTACGTCCCCCTACCCACGTACCACCGTCACATTATACGCCCCCTACGTCCCCTACCCACGTACCACCGTCACATTATACGTCCCCCTACGTCCCCCCACCTACGTACCACCGTCACATTATACGTCCGCGTGCAAAGAAATGTCTTTATTCGAATCAGCGGAAAGCATAGAACATGTGGTGATTGTAAACCGTGTGAACAACCACACTCGAAGACGAAAGGTACACATAATGTGTGCACACACATGCACTGCATATGTACAACCGCCGGGTGTACGCAATACATAGACAGCTGATGCGGCAGATTCTACACAGTTGACATGGTCACATGTACCGATACCCGCCGGCATTTCGCGAACACGGTTCAGCAAAATCGGCGACCCATTCGGGACACAGCTTCCACGACCCACAAGAGCACATTCGAACAGAGGCAATAGCGAAGCGCCGCATCGCAAGTGCACGTCTGAATATGTACGCCGGCGCACACAGGCCCAGCCACGACAACGCGAAAGGTCACGCTGCTACCTGAAGCGACCAATTCGCACCGAGCGACCCGTCGCGATTCCGCGTGCACGGAAATAGCACACAACGCACGTGTTGACATTTGACACGAGGCGGAGACGTGATGACGCCACGACACGTCACCTGTGATGTCACGACGCGTCACATGTGACGTCACGACACATCACATGTGACGTCACGACGCGTCACCTGTGACGTCACGACGCGTCACCTATGACGTCACGACACATCACCTATGGCGTCACGACACATCACCAGTGACTTCACGACGCGTCACATGTGACGTCACTACACGTCACCGGTGACGTCGCGACACGTCACCGGTGACGTCGCGACACGTCACCTGTAACGTCACGACGCGTCACCTCAGAGCGAGCGGCACAGGTTCGGTGATGCCGACCTCCCTGTTCACCGCCGCCGCCAGCCGCCGCGGCCGGGGGCGGTCGGCGCACCAGCCGGCCAGACGGATGGTCGTTAGCCGGACGCCTGAGGCGATGGACGCCTCAGGCGTTCATTCGGTGTCACTCGGCGCCGGCCGAGCGGCCATCTCCGACATTTGACGGCCGCGTGCCGGCCAGGCCGGGTCACGACTCCGCCAGCAGGTCGTAACCCGACGGCGGATCTTCACAGTCTCAGCTGATGTCGGTTGACGAGCGCTCAGCCGAGCCGGGCAATCTCCGCCCGGCTCGGCGACGGCGCATCTTGACCGGGTCGGCGACCTCGCCGGACGGCAGCCGCACCGGTCAGCTGCGGTCGCCGGGGCCACGCCCGGTCAGAAGCCGCACCGGACGCTGCCACCCCCTCCCGCCGCGGTCACCAAGCCACAGCCGGTCACCGAGCCACAGCCGGTCAGAAGCCGCGCCGGACGCTGCCACCCCCTCCCGCCGCGGTCACCAAGCCACAGCCGGTCACCGAGCCACAGCCGGTCAGAAGCCGCGCCGGACGCTGCCACCCTCCCGCCGCGGTCAGAGCGGACCGCCGCGGCGCCGGTGAAGCCGCACCGGACACTGCCACCCTCCGCCGCGGTCACCAAGCCACAGCCGGTCACCGAGCCACAGCCGGTCAGAAGCAGCACCGGACACTGCCACCCCCTCACGCCGCGGTCACCAAGCCACAGCCGGTCACCGAGCCATAGCCGGTCAGAAGCAGCACCGGACACTGCCGCCCACCTCCGGCGGCGACCCGGACAATTCGGAGTCACCGCCGCCGGTCCCGACCTCCGCTGACCTCTCACAGGCCGCGGATGACCCCTGATGACCTGGCGATTCCCGGAGGCGACACTGACACGCCACCTCTGCTGACCTCACACGGGCCGCCGATGACCGCCGCTGGTGACCTGGTGACTGCCGGAGGTGACACTGACACGTGGTCTCTGCTGACCTGGGACGGGCCAGCGGCGCCCCGGGCTGACCTCAGGATGACCGGAAGTGGCACAGCCGCACGTGGCTGGTCATGGCCCGCAGTCCGAGTACCGCCCCGCAGCCGTGCCGCGCGTACTCGCAGTGTACGGGTCGAAAGTCGCACGTGGCTTCGTGGTGACTCTTTTCCCGCAGAGGTATCAGCTCGCCGCAGCCCTGCGGTACCGGCCGTCAGGTCAGCAACAACACACCCACAGCCAATCACATGTCGGGCGGTGTACTGTACGCAAGGAGACTTAACACGGCACAGACACATCTGTGCATCTCTCTCTCCATCTCCTTCTCCCTATCCCTCTCTCTCTCTCTCTCTCTCTCTCTCTCTCTCTCTCTCTCTCTCTCTCTCTCTCTCTCTCTCTCTCTCTCTCTCTCTCTCTCCCTCTCCCACTCCCTATCTCTCTCTCTCTCCATCTCCCTCTCCCTCTCCCTATCCATCTCCCTCTCTCTCTCTCCCTCTCCCTCTCCCTCTCCCTCTCCCTCTCTCTCTCTCTCTCTCTCTCTCTCTCTCTCTCTCTCTCTCTCTCTCTCTGTCTATCTCTCATCTCTTCTCTTATGATGCTAATGTGGGCCCTTCACAAGTTTTGAATGGATCCGCCGGCTCAAAGAGGAAAAGGCTTCAGTTGAGAGCGACCTGCGATCTGAAAGATCATTCACACTATGAAACTAGAAAATGATTGCGTAAATTCGCATCATCATTCGAAATGATCGTCGGGTAACCGTACACCAGATGGCTGCTGGCTGTGAAATATCCATGGGCTTGTGTGTCGCAGTGGCAGACGGTCATATGCCCATGAAGCTCACGTCTGCGAAGTGTGTGCCTAGTCGCTAGCAGTGGTTCAAAGTGTGTGCCTGGTCGCTAGCAGAGGTACAAAGTGTGTGCCTAGTCGCTAGCAGAGGTGCAAAGTGTGTGCCTGGTCGCTAGCAGAGATGCAAAGTGTGTGCCTAGTCGCTAGCAGAGGAGCAAAGTGTGTGCCTAGTCGCTTGCAGAGGTGCAAAGTGTGTGCCTGGCCGCTAGCAAAGGAGCAACGTGCATTCCATTGGGCGATCGCTTCTGGTTTGTTTGGGTGCCCATTTGACGACGAGCAGCTTGTCCAGAACATTGTCGCAAATGTTGAGTCGTTGATTAGCAGGTTCGATCCGCGGGCAAAACGGCAATCGCCACAATGGAAGACGCTCGCGCCTCGCGACAAAACAGGACTCGCACAGGAAGCACACAGGAAAAGAAACATTACGTTTTTGCTCCTTTTGTGGTTGTTATGCGGCATGATTTCGCTCCAGCGGGGCAAGCATTCAACGACGAACCATTCTACTCTGAGGTTTTGCGACGTTCGCACAAGGCCGTCCGATGAAAACGACCGAAGAAATGACAGAGCGGCGACTGGACGCTGCACCACGACAATGGCAGAGCGATGACAGGATGCTACACCACGACAATGGCAGAGAGGCGACAGTATGTTGCACCACGACAATGGCAGAGCGATGGCAGGATGTTGCACCACGAAAATGGAAGAGCGGCGACCGGATGTTGCCCCACGACAATGGTAGAGCGGCGGCAGGATGTTACCCCACGACAGTGGCAGGGCGGCGGCAGGATGCTCACTTGTTGCAACTCGTGAAGCGGTTTTTGGCTCAGCACGGTATACCACAGCCCGGCAGATGCCGCCCCATTTGCGGGCTCCGTGTTGCTTTCTTGCTTCTGATCGTCAAGGGAGTCCTGAAGGGATGGCGATGTGGATGTCGAGGATGGTAAGTATGACTGGCCTGTTGGTGAACACTGTGTATGCTAAGCACACTGTTGGACGCTGAATGTGCTAAGTAAACAGTTTGATATCTCTAAAGAGAACCCTGCGAAATGGATGGATGAAAAGTGTACGAGAAAACGTGATGGGACTGCTTTGCAGATGACTAGGCTAAAAAATTTGTAACATTACCTTTACTTACTGCAATCAATCTGGATACTCTTTAAACACACCTGGTATATATATATATATATATATATATATATATATATATATATATATATATATATATATATATATAATATGGTGTAGCGCAATCCAATTGCCCTTCGTCCTCAAATACGTATATAGCTGCACAATTGCAGGCCAGACACAATGTGTGGGAACATCGCTCTATGAGCTCAGATATCAAATTACTGTGGCAGCTGACACCACCAAACCCTATTAACACGATTGTCGAACATTAACCAGTCGTCGACTAGCCGAGGGTCGATTTAGTGGCAAAGCATTTGCCACAAATCTAATTTAGTGGCAAATGACAGCTCACTAGAAGCCTTGGAACGTGACGGTCCGCAACGCCGATATCGAAATCACTCTCGAGGCATGTTAACTGCTAGTGTCTATGCTAGTCTGATATTGGATTACTCATGCAGCTACAAATAGTCATATTTCACACCTTCTGTAACAACCATGTCACGTCCATACTTGCATGTTCATGGCAGCATGATTTGACGGAAACTAGTTGGTTTTTAAATAACTTGGGTCCATCTACTTGGATACACTTAACACAATATGGGACGTGATATATATGCGAGATGCTTAGGTGCTTTATCAGCCTGGTTAATGCTGTGCAACAGTTCACATTTAAGCCTGAACATTTCCATGCATTGTGTAGATTGTAGAGTGCCATGACTCTAGCGGATCGTTGATACTAGCGTTGTCAGTCACTTTTAATGTGGTTTCTATGATGTTCCTTGTCTTCGTCAATTTCAAAAACTCAACAATGCCTATAGACTCAAAGAACATACCAAAGATAACCACAATGTTTTTTATTATATCCAATGGGACATTGGCGATGCAAAAGGGAGCTGGAAATATGCTTGATGTGTGTCGAAATGTGCTGCCAATATCGGTGACATTTGCTGCTCCTGTGCATTAGTGCCTCCCACCCCGGGATCCCCGGCGATGGTGGCGGGGTCGGGCCGGCAACGCAGCGGCGTCCGCACATCTGGCTCGTGCGGTCACAAATCAATGCAGCGCAGCAGCACGTGAACATTGCCACTTCTTCTACTGCGATATCGACATGCGGAGGTCGTGCAATTCATCTACGGCCACCGCCGAAGAACACCGGTCGTCTTATCTGACGCCTGCTCGCGCGCCTGCTGGCGGCAGTTTCCGCGGCTGCTGCTTATCCTGCTCTGCCGGCGACAGCCTCGCCTGCTGCCGGAGGAGAATCATGCAGGACGAGCCTACCGCTGCTGTCGACACTGCAGTCGTTCGTAAAATTGTCAGACATTGAAAGCCCAAGAACCGCACGTGGTGGAAAAGCTAGCAGCACAGATGCTGTGCAATGCTGTGCACGTTCGCGAAGTCTAAGCTCCGTTTGCGGGACGCCAGAGGAGATTTCCGTCAGTTGCTGATTTCCATGTCAATTTACGAATTGCCGTGTATTTTCCTGAATACTGCGCAGTTCACTGCATCACTTCCACACCTCCAGCATGCAGCCACGAGCCGTGCAGCCACGAGCCAGGACGACGTGGCCTCCCGTAGTGGTGATCAGCGCGAGCTCTGACGCGTACCAGTGGGTGCAACTACTCCGCAGCTAAGCGTGGCGGCCACCGCCAGCCAGCCCTAGATGACCGGCAGCGTTCAGATCTACATCAAAGGTATGTTCGTGCAAAACCGCTATGTTTTCACGAGAATGTTCGAGGAAAAAAAATGGAATGCAGCTCCTTTTTGGTGATCGCACAATGCTCGCCAGGTTTCTGCGCCGATGCGGTAGGAGAGATGTCCGATCACTGGATTGAAACGGCAAGGTCCAGCCACCGAACGTCCACCAGGTGCGACGGCAACGTGAACAGGTGCTAAGCGATGCAACCCACTCGTTGTGATCGCTTCGGAGCTGTGGAGGTTATGAACTGTGGAGGCTATGACCTGTGGAGGGTATGATATGCTGTCCTTCAGACAGCATCCCACATCGAAAGCAATGCGGTACAGTATTTTGTAAAAGTACTCCGGCACAGTATCCTTATAGCATGCCTCCGCCTCGTGCATACCACAATGTGAAGTATGTGAAGTAGTATACCACAGTATGTGAAGTGCATACCACAGTATGTGAAGTAGTATACTGTGCCTTGCGGCACAGTATACTACTTCACATACTGTGATGGCGGGCGCCTGGATTTGCCTGTTTGTCTGTGAATGTGTTCAGCATTTAAATAATCACTCGTCATGACGCACAGCGGCCCACATGGGACAGCATAGTGCACAGACAACACAAACGCATCGTGCAAATAAAAAAATCCTGGCATGGGCATCACATAGTTAGATTGGTATTTATCGGGATTGACATCGCCATCATCCGTAAACTGTGAGGGAATAGAAGCATTCAAGGCTAAACATTCGCTTGAGTGGCAGAATGCTTATGCTTTTACATTGACAGGTCGAGTGATAATGATGTGGCCCACCCAGCGAGAGTACCTGGTGATGGTCGCCAGGATAAAGTCGATAACGTACTTGCAGTGTATGGCGCGATGCTTACCTGTGTTGCACTTGTGGACAACGCAGCTTTCTGACGTCTCTTAGCAATACGGTTCACAATGGACCGAACGTTGATGCTATATAGATGGAGCTAGATATTTTGTGTACAATATATATTGACTCATATGCCTCCTGAGTAACACTGCAAGTTACAGGGATCGATACGGGTTCGGTTAGGCGGAGTGGCGGCCAAGATGGAGCTTCGGCACTAAGTAAGGATGCACCCAAGCAAGAGGGCCCGATAAGGAAATGGCTCCCATTTGTTGGCTATCCATCATGTTCAGGTTTTGTATTTTCCCGGGGAGGGCACCTTCAAGGTTATTGAATCACAGCCGTCTGGCATTTCTACAGACCGGCAGACCTAGTTCCAGGAATATGTACAACGCTGTGAAAGTGATTTAATTTCTTGCTAAACTGATTCCCAACTTGAAGCGCCAGGCCAAGACCGAGATTATAGAGAAAAAAAAGAGAAGAGGATAGAAAGGAAGAGAGAGAGAGAGAGAGAGAGAGAGAGAGAGAGAGAGAGAGAGAGAGAGAGAGAGAGAGAGAGAGAGAGAGAGGAGAGAGAGAGAGAGAGAGAGAGAGAGAGAGAGAGGGAGGAGGAGAGAGAGAGAGAGAGAGAGAGAGAGAGAGAGAGAGAGAGAGAGAGAGAGAGAGAGAGAGAGAGAAATAAATATATATAATATATATATATATATATATATATATATATAAATATATATATATATATATATATATATATTATATATATTATATATATATATATATATATATATATATATAGAAAAAAAAAATTTTATAATATATATATATATATATATTTTAGAGAGAGAGAGAGAGGAGAAAGAGAGAGCAATATATAGAGAGAGAGAGAGAGTGAGCGTGAGTGGAAGAGAGAGAGCGAGCGAGAGTGCGAGAGAGAAAGAGACATAGAGAAGAGAGCCATGGAGAGAGAGGCCGGCGCCGGGCAACGCTGACTCATTGCCGGCGGGCACACAGCACCGGGTCAGCGCTGATATATGTCATGCTTATTTTATATTGGTTTTATATTCAATTTTATATTCAATTCGCGAGAAGTATCTGCTTAGTGCCTTAGCACTCGGAAAGCACCCACTTAGTGCTTCAGCTCGCTGGAAGCATCTGGTTAGTGCATTTTTTTCACCGAAAGCATCTGCGCAATGCTCCCGTTCGCGGGAGGCATCTGTTTAGCGCTCTAATTTGCGAGAAGCGTCTGCTTAGTGCTTTAGTTCGCAGGAAGCATCTGATTAGTGCTTTAGTTAGCGCGAAACATCTGTGTATTGCTTCAGTTCGCGGGAAGCAATAAATAAGTTCAGTAGCTTAGTTCGCGGTATACATCTGTTTAGTGGATTGGTTCACTGGAACATCCGCTCTGCCGAATCCGACTGTTGCAGCGCATTCCCCAGACGTGAGCCTCGGCTGAACCGAGTGGCATCACCAAACGCGGCGCGCTAGACTGCCAGCCACCCGTCGGGTCAGTTGCGAGGTCATCAAACCGACTGACGATGAGTCTGACGACCTCCCATTGCGGCTCGAGTTGAGCGGGCGACGGCGGCAAGCAGGCTTCACTGGCGCCACACTCGAACACGTATCAGGCCACGCCGGCAAACCGCTCCTCGGTGCAATTCTGTGCACGAGAAGATGAACCGGATGTGGCGTACAACTCGCGAATGTCCTGGTCACGCTCGATGAAGAAAGCAAAGGTGTGACAGACGTGAACGCATTACTGCTCGTCTCTCTTTCCTCTCTCTCTCTCTCTCTCTCTCTCATTCTCTTGCTCTCTCTCTCTGCCGCTCTTTCTCTCTCAGCCTCTCACTCCCGCTCTCTCGCCCTTCCGCTCTCTCGCACTCTCTCCCACTCTATCCCTCTCTCTACACATCTCCCTCTCTCTCCCTCTCTCTCTCTCCCTCTGTCACTCTCTCTCTCTCTCCCTTTCTCACTTTCTCTCTTCCTCTCTCTCTCTCTATCCCTCTCTCTCTCTCTTTCTCTCTCTTTCTCTCTCAGCCTCTCTTCTCTCTCTAACTCTCTCTCTTCTCTCTCTCTTTCTCTCTCAGCCTCTCACTCTCGCTCTCTCGCCCTCCAGCTCTCTCGCACTCTCTCCCACTCTCTCTGCCTCTCTCTCTCTACATCTCTCCCTCTCTCCCTCACTTACTCTCTCTCTCTCTCTCTCTCTCTCTGTATCTCTCTCCCTCTCTCTCTCTCTCTCCCTCTCTCACTCTCTCACTTTCTCTCTCCCTCTATTTCTCTCTCACTCTCGCCATCTCGCTCTCCCGCTCCCTCGCACTCTCGAACTCTTGCCCTCTTTCTCTTTTGCTCTCTCGCTCTTTCCCTCTCTCGCTTTCTCTCGCACTCTCTCTCTCTCTCTCTCGCTCTCTCCCACTCTCGCACTCTTGCTCTCTCGCTCTATATGTGCCCCGTCCTTCACACAAAACCTGAAGCAAAGATGTGTCGCATCATCCACACAAAAGTGACCATCAATCACAATCTCCTAGCATCCGCCGGACAACTACTGGAAGGTAGAGAACATCTGCTTCAAGATATGCCTCATGTCAGGCGTCGAGATTCAGCACTGCGGCCGCTCATTCAAGGACACCACTCGTCTTGTCAGATAGATATGCCAAAACCGCCAGGCTGTCATTTAGTTTGTGCGTCAGAGGTATCTGTCGGGACCCTACGAGTATTTGCGCCGCTCCCAGGACGACGATTTCACTCTAGATATGCATATTTTGCATACCATCTTCGTCAAATGTTAGAACGCATACATTTATTTTTAGCGATTTTAATCTGCAAATCGTGGAAAAAAGAAAACAAAAAACTTTGCCGACATGATGAACGTTTGAAGTACGATCCGTCCAGCAGCACGATGCTGTAGATGGAGCGAAAATTATCGGAAAAATAGGATGCTTATATTTCGTTGTGGTGTTTGTGCTGAAATTTTCAACTTCGAGAGAAAATCAATTCCGCACAAGAGCCTGTCTTCGCAACCGGAAAGCAAAGTTTCGACTTGCTATCGTACATTCGGAGGATTGTGTTTCAATTACAGTTCAGAGTGTCATGATATATTGTGCAGATAGAAATTACCACTTGAATATACCGCATAGTTATAGCGATCTGCGTTACTTCACCCCAGTTCTATTGTCCTGTTGTAATCGTTCGCTTTCAAGTGTTTGTATGCTACGTCCCATTTCACTTGGCATGCTGGGTGACGTCTATTAAAATATTTGCAAAACATAATTTTTGAAAAAAACAAACTGCCGATTTATGCGGATTTAAATCCTTGTAAGTGAGATGTACTTGAAGAAGTGCTGTGCTTCGCAAATATGACAAGCATGTAAATTTGGTGCCTACATACTTTTCTGGAATGCACAATTCATCACTTTGGTAGCTAGCCCTCACTCTTCCCGTTACTATTGGTATTCTCCGCTCGCTACGATATGCTCTTCACTGTACAGTATTCCATCCTATCACCTGGGCCGACTGAATTCGACCAATCACATTGGACCTACTGCATGCTACCGACCACATTAGACCAACCACATTAGACCAACCACCTTAGATCGATCACCTTGGACCGACTACATCATACATTAGACCAACCACCGTAGTCCGACCACATTATACCAACCATATTATACCAACCACATTAGACCGATCACATTACACCATCCATATTAGATAGACCACATTTCGACCGGCCACATTATACCGACCACATTAGACCATCCATATTAGACCTACCATATTCCATCGACCACATTAGACCGACCACATTTGACCTACCACATCAGATCGACCACATTAGACCAACCAAATTAGACTAACCATATTTGACCGACCACAAAACATGGTACTACCGCTGATAGCACTCACACGGGGCCATCGCCGACAGTTACAGCCGCCGCCGAAGAACAGTGTCCAATTCCAAACATTTTTTGCTTTTCAAGGGTAAGTTTGTATTTAGGGTGGCGGGTGCGCCCCTCCCTGTCTATGAGACTGCATTTGGGTGTTAAGTGGAGATAATAGCATAAAAGCGTCTTGAGCCGCTTTTTGGCAATGCTCCACACCCGCCAAGATTACTCCACAATGGGAGTCGGTACATCTGAAGTCCACATATAGTCACTACACAAAAGCATATGGCATCGAACAGATGGCAGGTGAAAATTCATGCCTGATAGATGCCGTGCCGACAATCGGGTTGGTACCAAACATGCTTAATTTGTACTTACAAACGTAAGCTATTCGAGCGCTTTTCAAAGTGGCATGGTTATGTAGCCTGTGGAGCATGATTTAAGCTACTGGCTTGTAAATCATGAAGTATATTCAAATGGCATGCTCAATCCGCATATTCCATGACGAATATGGAAAATGAAAACAAATGTTTTGGGAAAGACAAATATGAGCATATCGGAGACAAGCCAAGCTTTCGGTAAGGCGACGTGGGTAGAGCACATCCCAAAACTGGATGGGACAAATTAGACCTTTTTCCGAAACCAGGGGCTAGGGGTCTCCCCTCCCCCGGAACCGCCCAACGTTGCACCTACCTCAGTCCCAAGTTAGCATTAATTTGTCATCTATATTTGGCACCTATATTTAAATCGACAACATATGTAACCGTGAACAGCGAAAGGTGGACAAGGACATGACGTATTTTCAACCTGATCTGATATGACATCAGTTGACTTAGCATTTAGCTATTCAACCGTCTGTTCACTCCATACACCCATGCCGTCTGCCCATGCCGTCTATCCATGTCGTATACACATGGCGTCTGCCCATGCGGACTATCCATGCCGTCTGCCCATGCCGTCTGTCCATGCCGTCTATCCATGTCGTATACACATGGCGTCTGCCCATGCCGTCAATCCATGCCGTTTGTCCATGCCGTCTATCCATGTCGTATACACATGGCGTCTGCCCATGCCGTCTGTCCATGCCGTCTTCCCATGCCGTCTACCCATCCCATCTGTCCGTGCCGTCTGCCCATTCCGTCAGTCCATGCTGTATGCCCATGCTGTATGCCCATGCCGCCTACCGGTTGGGAATCAGATATGTACGTATCTTAATGTTTGCAATATCCCTGAACAAAGTTAGTTTTTTTCTGGTTCTGCTAGGTCCACCTGCGATCTGTCATGTGAATGTCCATGAGGAACACTGGTGGCATTTGGCTTCGATATACCTTAAGCATAATGAGAAACTGCTTTCTCAAATATCGTCGGGGAAACTAATTCATCACGTCATCTAACCACCATCCATCGACCCCCACCGCAAACAAGAAATACATCAATCTCTGGATGAGTAAGCCAGTGATCCCATTGCTTGCATAGCAATGCAGAAATGCAGAAGGACTAGCTCGCAACAGTGCCATTCCTTTGTGACGCCCGGCCAGAATTAGGCTAGGCTAGGTTAGGTTAGGTTAGGTTAGGTTGGGTTGAGATACGAGGGCATGCTATTCCAGGGTAGGTCCAATCTAGCTGAAGTGCTTCTAATCATGTCATCATTGCTGGTACTTCAAAGACTCGCACGGCCACTGAGGCATCTCCGACGACACACGATAGGCCGTTGTCCGGTTTCAGAAGGGTGCCCGGTTTACTACCGACCCTTTACTGCGTCTGGTATGCAAATCCGACCAGGCGAATCAAAGGTCAATTGCACCATACACCTGGGGTCGATCGATCGGACTGCGCGGCGTCCGAATCGATGCCCGCACGTGCAGCACGTCATACCACGCATTTCCACCGGAGCCGAAAGTAAGACCAACTGATGCCGCCTTCTGTCGCATGGCCGTGCCGATCTTAGGATCGAACGACGTCACTGACACGACCAAATGACGTCACTGACATGGCCTAATGACGTCACTGACAGCGGCCGTCGCGCAGTCTGTGGCGCGAGAGGAGAAAACGCGTCGCCGTGTCACGTGACCCGACCGGTCAGGGCGGGCGAGCGCCGGTCACGACAGCGGTGGGTTGGCGGTGGGACAGTGGTGGGACAGCGGCGGGACAGCGGTGGGACAGCGGTGGGGCAGCGGTGGGGCAGCGGTGGGACAGCGGTGGGACAGCGGTGTGTTAGTGGTGGGACAGCGGCGGGTTGGCGGTTGGTTGGCGGTTGGTTGGCGGTGGGACAGCGGTGGGTTGGCGGTGGTACAGCCGTGGGTTGGTGGTGGGACAGCCGTGGGTTGGCGGTGGGTTGGCGGTGGTACAGCCGTGGGTTGGTGGTGGGTTGGCGGTTGGTTGGCGGTGGGTTAGCGGTGGGTTGGCGGTTGGTTGGCGGTTGGTTGGCGGTGGGACAGCGGTGGGACAGCGGTGGGACAGCGGTGGGACAACAGTGGGTTGGCGGTGGGTTGGCGGTGGGTTGGCGGTGGGTTGGCGGAGGGTTGGCGGTGGGACAGCGGTGGATTGGCGGTGGGACATCGGCAGATTAGGAGTTGGATGGCGGTGGGTTGGCGGTATGTACCGGTGACAGGTGCTCCATATGCTGTCACACATAATGATGAACTACTCGGCTGTTTATGCAGAGTAATGGAAAGTGGTTCTATCGTCACAGCATGACAATGACATCCTGGGAACGTCGGCAGTGTTGATGATCTCAGACATGCAACATTGACCCTAGGGAACATAGTACGGATACTCGTTTATATTTCGATACGCTGGCTGTCCAAACTTTTGAAGAACTAGCCATAGGAAAGCCCAGTTTCAATTGAGCCTGCAACAGTGAGTGCAGCCAAATAGGGTAGGCTGCTGCATACGAAATAGGAGTCGACATCAGGGAAAAAAGATTAAAAAGATAACGATGCAGAGGGGGGGGGGGATCATGACCGATGCACTCGGTGCTGCATTTAAGAGCCAGTGCCCGCTCTCGAACGACCGACGCGTGTTTGTTTGAGCGCTCCATCGCGCTACACGTTTGACGTCACGCTCCGTCTCCATCGCGTCAGACCCTCCGAACGACAACAGAGACGAGCGGCGACCCTGTCATCTGCAGGCCGTCACGCTGCATCTTGGAAGCGCGGCCAGTTTCAGCTCGGGTGAGCGACCGAGGCCACGGGCTGCCCCGCGGCAGGATCAGACGCGCCGCGACAAACACGAGCCGGCTTTATGTCGCGAGCGCCGCCTCTCGCGCGAGAGTGGATCAGCGCGCCGCGCTTGTGTTGGCAGCGCGCGCTCGTCGCCGACCGAGCGGCCGTCGATAGCGGCTGTGAAAACAAGCAGGCGCACGCGTGCACAGGCGATGGCGAGCCGAGTTGGTCATCCGGTCCGGTCCGGATCGCAAAGGTCAGCCGCCCGGGGCGCGGCCGGCGGCCAGATGGCGGCCCACCTGCGGGTCAAAGGTGACGGCGCGGCCGCGGCGACAGCTGGGGACAGCTGGCGTATCTTCGACGACGCCTCAGTCGCAGCCTTCACTGCGCGGAGTCAAGGTCGGAGAACAAGCGAAGGGTCGCGACAGGCCGCGCAGTTGAGCGCTGAGCTGCGCACTCCGAATGGAAAGGCTTCAGATGGAGCATAGAACTCTTGGCTTCCTCAGAAAATTATGGCAGTAGAATCGCATCGGTGAGGAATCGATGCGATGCTTAGTCATAAAGTAATAAATTAATACGGTTATCTGGCTTAGCAAAGGCTACATCGGTCCATCTGGGCTAATCCTGTACAGGGAAGATGCCATAAGACTGAAAAAGATACTCAACACCACAATCAATACCAAATACTACTAAATCCCATGGCAACTACCCACCAGCATCCTAACTATCTATACATCGCACCTACCTACCTGAAATCACCTACCAATCTAACCCACATATTTAGCCCAATTCACTCGATGTCGCGTAGCACACCCGAGGAACGTGTGATCGCGAGACTACATTCCATGAGACTACATTCCCCACAACATCAGCAGGCAACTTACTCCATTTATCGGCCACCCTTTGACTGAAAACATGTTGCTGAGAACAAGGCCCTGTAGTACTGCGCTCTGGATGTTCTTCCATTCAGACTTACATACATTTAATACTCTTCTTTAATTCCTTCCACTTAACCATGCTTCAATCCATCTGATAACGCTTCCATCAATATCGTGCAGTTCCAGATGATGTATTATATGCTTGTGCGCAACTTATCAAAAGCTTTGCTGAAGTCCCAGCACACTACACCTATAATGTATATATTGGAAACTTTCCTTGTTACATGCTCCTTGAACTTCAGGAGGGTACTTGAACGAGATCTACCAGATCTAAATCCATTTTGAGCATCCTTGCTGCCGACAGACACTTCATGTTGCACTGTGGTCTGTTGTTCGCGGGCAGCCGCGACATCGGGCTGGACATCGCCTGTCCAGCCGCGACGTGTTTGCCTGACCGGCCTGGTCGCCTCGCTCGTATTTGCTCCGCGTTTTTGTTGAACGCCGGCCGCGACGCAGGTGTGGGGTGTTTATGCGACCCGTTGACTGCTTTCTCTCCTTGTCTTAGCTGGCCCTTACCTTCCCATATAAGCGGCGCGTCAACGACTCAACACCCCTCTCTCTTTCTCCCTTCTTTCGTCGTCTTCGTCAAGTGCACTGCACCTCTGCTGTCCGCCGTTGCCAATACAGAAATGGGTGCTTTGAGCGGGTGTTGGAGTGATGAGTGCTGCAGTGAGTGACCGGTGGAAGTGAATTGATGAACCACGCGCAGCACTGCTCGTCACGGCTGGGTCACCGTGCCTGACTCTGTTTTCCCGCTTTCTTTCCAAGCTTTTCGTACTCCTTAATTTCCTAATGCTACTGCTCTCTTGAACTGGAGGGTCTCCTTTAGCACTCTTGAATTGGAGTGCTCTTGACTAGGCCCTTGTTCTCTTGAATTGGAGGGTTCCTTTACCCTTGAATTGGAATGCTCTTAGCTAGGTCCTTGCTCCATTGAATTGGAGGTTTGCTTCTCTCTTCAATTGGAGTGTTCTTGATTAGGTCCCTGCTCTCTCGAATTGGAGAGTTCCTTTGTCTCCTTTGAATTGGGGAGCTCTAACTTATAACCTTCATTATTACGTCTACCTATATTTAGGTTACTTCGATTATTTCTTTGCATTCTCCCATCATGCATCTTTCCGAACTCTCACATTGCAGTTATTTGTTCCTTTTCCAATTGTTATTCACATAATTTCCTTTTACGTGGTATTTCCGCTCACTTACCTCTCGCTCGCCTTTATATGCCCTTCTCTTTAGGCCCCTCGGTCGTTCTACCACATGCTGCAAGGCGCCACCCTGCAGTATGTGGATGAACACGGCCTCCGCAACAATCCTTTAACGGGTTATGCTCACCAAGATGAGTCTGAACATACTCCTTAACAAGATTTGCCAACACCTTGCAGGCTAGTGGAGTTAAACTAACCCTAACTTCCCACACACTTCTTGTTGCTCCTGTTGGAAATTGGCATTGCATTTGCATCACGTCAATATTCAGGTACTTCAGAATACTCCAAAGAAAGGCTGGATATGATGTCTAGAACATCTGATAAAGCTTGCGCACACCCAACTGAAATACTAGCACATTCGACAGCTTATAGACTACTCGCTGCCAAATTAGAAGCAAAACATTTTGCATCACTCTATGCTTGAAACGTCATTACCCCTTGTGGGCAATTACTGACCCAACATTTCACATGTGAAGAGCTTGTAATTCGCCACGAACGGTCACGTTCAAGAATACTGAACGGATTAGTTTAATACTTTTGAATGCTAAACGGAGGGACTCGGTTTGCTTATATTTTTAATGACTATGTTGTTAGTCCGCCGATTTTGTCCACATATTCACTATATTTATAGCAGAAGAAAGGCTTCTGAAAATCGTTGGGAAAGAACAGTGAATGAAGGCAAAGGGCGGGCAAAGGCAAATGTTTTCGGAGGACCGGCCACGTAGGATGTTATAGTTTAAATTATTGTGGGGGAAGCCAACATAAGGGAACGGGTGGCTGGGGTGGGGGGTGTTCACGCCACGGGAAGAAAGTTGTACAAGCGTTTATTTACTTCATTGCGTTGCATAGATGCAGGACATCCTTAACTTGAATGACACGGGTCTGGTTGGCTCAGATGATGGTTCGATAACCACCAATGGTCGCGGCCATGCACCTAGCCAAAGTTCCGCAGTGGAGGCTCTTCTATATTTGAATGCTTTCGACGCATTCCAAAAGTGCATGTTGGCCGACATCCAAAACAGCAAAACAACCAGCACCCCGCTGTTAAAATCACATGTGTTAGGGAACTTACATAGTCAACCAATTTAGCTAGATGCCTGCCTGGAGATCGGAGAACAGCAGAGCCGCCGTGCCCTGACTGCCCATAAGCAGGGCTGTCCGCGGCTGCTGCTGCACATCGGACCCTACGTGCAGCAGCCACATGGGACCCTACATGCAGCAGCCACATGGACCCTGAGCATTGGCCACATGGGACCCCAGTGTCTGAGAGCGTCGGCCGGTGCACAGCATGCCAAGTACGCTTGAAAGCATGCATGCAAGCCCAGGAGCGTCGGAAATGGGAAACCGCACATCACACAGATGAGCCAACGGTGAACAGCACTCAGATGCATTTAGGGCGCAAGAAAGTCGACATGTGGTACACATGTCAGCCGCCAATTATCGCAATTCCAGCCTATAACCAAGCCAGAACTTCTGGGATCTTGTGCTGTCTGCTTGTTGTCTTGCTTCATCGCTCTGCTTGTGAATATATTTCGCTTCATTTTCTTAGTCGCATAAGCAAACGAGCGCCATTTTAAATGTCAAGCGCAAGCGGAGCAGATAACTGCTGGCGTCACGGGGTTCCAGCGAGATGTCACGGCAAGCTGTGCGGGTCTGTCCGCCACTGAGGCTGGTGGGACGCGTGGTGTCGCCGGAAGTTCGTTTATCAGCTACACCAGCACGCGACCACGTCGAACAGATTCGGCACGACCTTTGGCGAAGGTCGTACGTATCAATAGCGTATTATTAGTCTCGGAGCGGCGCATTATTAGCTTTCGAACAGCGCTCGATTAGCCTTCGAGCGGCGCCTTATTAACATTAGAGCAGCGCATTATTAGCATTCTAGCAGCGCATTGTTGGCTTTCGAGCAGCGCATTATCAGCCTTCCAGCAGCACATTGCTAGCCTTCGAGCAGTGCATTATTAGCCTTCCAACAGTGCATTGCTAGCCTTCGAGCAGCGCATTAATAACTTTCGAGCGGCGCATCATTAGCCTCTGAGCGGCGCATTATTAGCCTCCGGGCGGCGTATTATTAGCCTCCGAGCGGCGTATTATTAGCCTCCGAGCGGCGTATTATTAGCCTCCGAGCGGCGTACTATTAGCCTCCGAGCGGCGTATTATTAGCCGGAGCTCGCCAACGTATGTCAGAAGGTCATCGAGTGGCATACGGTGGCAATTGCCCGGGCTGTTCAACGTTATCATCAGCTCGGCTGTGCAGAGGAACATTGCAGTGGCGAGTCAGCCATGAGTCGCCGCCCGGCTCGAGATGCCAAACGCGGCCAGCTGCGGCTACCCGGTGTCAAATGCTCGTCCATGGTAAAACAGCACCCCCACTTACCGACACAGTTGACGGCACCGTGTTCGCATTCCTCACTGATGTTTCACCATGAAGTAGGAGAGGAGCGGTGTTTGTAGGATGCAGTGACCAGAAGTAGGAGGGGAGTGTGTAGGATGCAGTGACCAGGAGTGGGAGGGGAGTGTGTAGGGTGCAGTGACCAGGAGTGGGAGGGGAGTGTGTAGGATGCAATGACCAGGAGTGGGAGGGGAGTGTGTAGGATGCAGTGACCAGGAGTAGGAGGGGAGTGTGTAGGATGCAGTGACCAGGAGTGGGAGGGGAGTGTGTAGGATACAGTGACCAGGAGTAGGAGGGAGTGTGTAGGATGCAGTGACCAAAGATTGGGAGGGGAGGCTGCGGGATGCGGTAACAAGGAAGTCTAAGATGTGGTAATCAGGGAGTAATAGGGGAGTCTAGTATATTCTCTACCAATGCCTAGAAGTCAGTGATTTAAATTAATACGACCAAATGATTTTATCCAGGCCATTCATAGCCGTGTACAATGTACACGAGTTGCCTACCCTGGGCATACAAAGGTGTCAAGTTGCATCGCTTTATGGCGCGTCACTTGGCGCAATGTGAAGCAAGCAAGCACGGTCGACAATGCCTCCTGCCGGAGTGACGAAGTTTCTTTACAATCACTTCCTGATGCCCGACAATTCTTCCTACGTGGTCCTCACCTTGACGGAGTACGTGCACGGGAAGCGGATGAGCGAGCAGACCTTCTCCATCATGAGGTTGGTCTGGTTGGCCACCACCTGCTTGCAGAGCGGACAGACGCCCTTCACCTTGGGCCGGCACTTCTGGCACAACACGTGGCCCTTCTTGCACTGCGGTATCGGCGGCCGCATGTACTCGTGGCACACGGGGCACTCGAACAGCCGGATCAGCGCGCTGTAGTCGACGGGGCCGTCCTGGACGGCGCCGTTCACCTGCACCCCGCTCTTGGACATGGCGCACGCGCGGCCACCTCTGACCTCTCGCTCGGGCCGGACGGCGGTCGGCAGGTCAGGGGTCGGCGGTGGCCCGCAGAGGTCGCCCGGGGTCAGACACCCAGGGGATGACAGGCTGATACAACGGCTAGTGCAGCTACGTTGCCATCAACCTGAAACACAGGCAGCACGGCTGAGCACAGCTTGAACAAGCCGGAGATTTTCGCGTCTGCTGAAGAAAGCGGTTATGCGGCCTGCAATGGAACAGAATGAGATGGGGACGAGAAGTTTAGGAGTAAGTTGCTCGTCTCACAATCGAAAGGTTGTGGGTTTGAGTCTCACCTGTGGCTACTCTTCGCCCGCGATCAATCGGCGTGAGAGATTTGCGACGCTCCATGACTCAACGGTTGATATGTCGTACAACCAATAACCAGCCAACCAACTATAAAACGAGATATTGTTCACTTCACAGGAGAACACAGTTGACAAGCTGCCCTTCAAGGAGGTAGCAGATTGCGAGCGTCAGTCAGCTGTTACCGAAGTGTCCATAGTCCACAACACATAGTCCATAACAGACTGCGATAACTATCCGAGGACCAGGTGGCTGTCGTGGTGGGGCGAGACTGCCTGTCCTTCCAAACCAGAGAAAACAAAGCGTTGTGTGTTATCGGTGCTATCGTACCGTGTCGTTTGTCTACAACACCTGAGGAGGCTCACAATCGGATCATTCAAAGCGATCCGACCTCATGGAGTGAAGCAAACTAAAGGATTTGTAGTGAGCTGGTGCTGGAGCTGTAGTGAGCTGGTGCTGGAGCTGGCCGGCCATGCTGGTGCAGGGCCGCCGGCGCCGGTGGCGCCGGTGTCACGTTGCACTCGGCGCCGTCAGCGGTTTCTGCAGCGCGGTCTGTGGTTGGGGCGGCTAGGTCGGCGGCGCGCGGGGGTGACTGCTCGCAGTTCGTCGAGGGGACGCGTGGCCGGTGCTCGTGGCTGGGTCGCCGGACACTGCCAATACACGTCCTTCCCCGTGCTCGGCACTTACTTTCTAATCGGCAACAACAGGATTTATGGAAGCAAGGTTACGGATTATACTATATTACTCAACGTTTCGGCCAGGGGCCATCGTCGGAAGCGAGAGGTCGGCCAATGCACTCCTGACGATGTCCCCTGGCCGAAACGTTGAGTAATATAGTACAATCCTTAACGTTGCTTTTGATGTAAACTCAGAGCCTCCTGCTATATTGAAGGTCGTATATTTCCTTTCACGCAATGTAAAAAACCCAGGAGCATCTAAGAGCCATTCTTTATTGTATTAAACGATTTATCGAAGCATTCCCTTCCAGCAGCGAATCGCCTCGCGTGAGAGAATGACACAAAAACAATTTTACCAACATACGGCCAGTGCCAATGAATTTAAAACTTCAAATCATGCCCCATGTAATCCGTTGCATCACCTGGAAAGGGATGAGCAAGGACAACTTCCACCGTCTACCTCCCATACCAAAAGCCTTGTATTCCCCAGACAGGACCTGAATATGCTAATTGATATACTTATTGTGTTTTGTAGTGCGAATCGCTCATGCTTAAGCAGAAGTAGACGGCGATATGTCGTTGCTACAGCCTCGTCTCTGGCCCCCGAATTTCCTCATTGCTACAGCATCGCCTCCTATCGCCGCATTGTATCATTGCTACAACTTCGCCTCTGACCGCCTTACTGTCTCATTGCTGCATCCTCTCTTCTGATATCGCCGCATTGTCTCATGAGCTCGTCTTCAGGCGGAGTCTAACTTGGGTGCAGAAATGTTCGGCGATCAAAATTGCTCAAGTTGAACCCATCCTTGGGAATTGTGAGTGAGTATGCGCGTTGTCGTTCGTCTCGTGCTTCTGACACAGCTACTGGTTCAACTTCGTCTCGATATTTATCAGCATGGTCTTGACAATGCCTCAGATGGTGTACAGATCTGGCTGGGCGGTTGGCGAGTACGGCCCGGATCTAGTGGGGCGCAAACCTGGCGAGCGAGCCGGTAACAAGTGGAGGCAAATCAGATGCATACTCACGCACTCTCTCACACACACACGCACACGCACACGCACACGCACACGCGCACGCACGCACGCACGCACGCACGCACGCACGCACGCACGCACGCACGCACGCACGCACGCATACACATGCACACACAGGTGCATGCACACGTCACTTGGTGATGACTTGGCAACTAAGCCAGTCATTCAAGAACAAAGGGCACCAGACGCTTCTACCAGCACCAGATGTTTGCGCCTTCATACACAGCATGACCGAGACGCCACGGGTGTTCAAGGTGAGGATAGAAGCACTACAGATTTTTCACCAACACTGTCAATAGCATGCTTTTTTTTAAAGCAAGACTTGCAACCGCAATAAACTCAATAATTTGTTCCATACATTTCAGGACGTATAACAAATTTAAAATATGCAATGCAATGCCAAGCCGTTTACAAACTAGTATTGCAACACATGGCTTAACATGATACCGAAATACTGGTTGCATTGATAGTCGCAAAAACATAGCATATCGTTTCTTTGAAGAGATGTTCATTCACAATGCAGCCAAAAACAAGTCTTCTCTGTGAACGTAATGCTTTGGTCAACTTAGATCAATTGCCCAGGTTACCTGGTACGATATAGGGTAGCCATTGTGTAACAAATTGCCTTCCAGGGTAGTATTGAATCCCAATTTAAGACTCCTTCGTGCCGCATCAATGCACAGATTATGACATCACTAAGGTGTGAACAGTGCGTAAATGTCGAGGTGAGTGACCTTTCGCGGTCAAGTGTTACTGCATGACCTTTCGTCAAGTCCTTCGTCATCTGTATTTTGCAGGTACGCAATCGTGCCCGCGTTTTCTCCACAACTGCGTACAACTGACCTTGATCTTGAGCTCACATTTCTCGTAATGCCATAATGTCACGGCGTTCGCCAGGGAGGCTCAGCCAAGCGTGCCAACTTCTCCCCGAAGCTGTCGTTTGGTGAGCGGCCAGGAAGCGAACACCGCCAAAATAGACCTGACAGTCGGCGACACCATAACTCGGCCAACTTGACCAGAGCTTGAGGGTCAACAGCAAAACATAGGGAAGTCGTTTTGCACCGCTGCGCAGACGACGGCTGACCACACGACGGAGAAAGCCACAGTTATCCGCGTGGTCGAAAACAAAGGTTGGAGGAAGGAGCAACGTCCCCTTCATTCTTGACGGAAGTAAGAATATGGTTTGCGGGGGGAGTTCACGGGTTAAAATGAAGGAGTGCAATCAAGAAGTTGAAAACGGCGCAACATACAACGGGAGAGCGAACCGCTTGTATTGTTTTATGATAGATTTCGATGGAGTTTTAAGAATAACGATCAGCCCAATTCGGATATTTGAATCTGATTGTGGCATGCCATGGTTGAGATATATTGTGCAGCATTTCACAGATAACTGGACAATAGCGAATCAAAGCTCGGTAGTCTCAACTTTGCTGTCTGATGTGCAAAATTATTTCTTGCTAAGACGGTCCATTAACCGGGCCATAGTGCGTGTTGATGGAGACTAAACCGGAATGTAGTGCGTGTTGATGGAGACCAAACCGGAGTGTAGTGCGTGTTGATGGAGACTAAACCGGCCTGTAGTGCGTGGTGATGGAGACTAAACCGGCCTGTAGTGCGTGTTGATAGAGACCAAACCGGAGTGTATTCCGTGTTGATGGAGACCAAACCGGCCTGTATTGCGTGTTGATGGAGACCAAACCGGCCTGTAGTGCGTGTTGATGGAGACCAAACTGGCCTGTAGTGCGTGTTGATGGAGATCAAACCGGCCTGTATTGCGTGTTGATGGAGACCAAACCGGCCTGTAGTGCGTGTTGATGGAGACCAAACCGGCCTGTAGTGCGTGTCGATTGAGAGCAAACCGGCCTGTCGTGCGTGTTGATGGAGACCAAACCGGCCTGTAGTGCGTGTTGATGGAGACCAAACCGGAGTGTAGTGCGTGTTGATGGAGACCAAATCGGAGTGTAGTGCGTGTTGATGGAGACCAAACCGGCCTGTCGTGCGTGTCGATTGAGAGCAAACCGGCCTGTAGTGCGTGTTGATGGAGACCAAACCGGCCTGTAGTGCGTGTCGATTGAGAGCAAACCGGCCTGTAGTGCGTGTTGATGGAGACCAAACCGGAGTGTAGTGCGTGTTGATGGAGACCAAATCGGAGTGTAGTGCGTGTTCATGGAGACCAAACCGGCCTGTAGTGCGTAGTGATGGAGACCAAACCGGACTGTATTGCGTGTTGATGGAGACTAAACCTGCCTGTCGTTTGTGTTGATAGGGCTTTAACCAGGCTTGACCACAGCAGATCGGCCAGACCAGGGCCTCGACCCAAACATATAGGGAATTTGCAATTTGTTTATGGACACGTCTAAACAGAAACGTAGCATTTTTCAGTATCTTGCGCACTTCCAACACCTTGTAAGGAATGAAGGAATGATGAGAACATTGAGTGAATCCACGGACGGTAATATATGCATGCCTAAACCGCCAACACCACGACAGAAAAACGTCGCAACTGGTGCTAACGTAACGCACGTATGTGAATTTTTGCTTTGAACATACTGTGCTATACGTTCCCTTATTCCTGCTCTGTGCTCTCTTACCTTGACGTGACTCTAATTGAATCATGTGCTATACATTCCCTTACGCCCGCTCTGTGCTCTTTATCCTTGACATGACTCTAATTGCATCCTGTGCTATGTATCATCTTATGCCAGCTCTGTGCTCTCTTGCCTTAACATGACCATAATTGCATCCGGGTGCCGTGCAGCAACTGGTAATGACATGCCAAGGCATGCGATGAAATATCTGCCCTGCTGGCATATTATTCGCTGAGCGATGTGCTACCGGCAACAATTTTATACACTTGCAGGCAATATCACCGCCGGCGGCACAGGCACGGGCGGGTGGCTCCCGCTCGGCCAAGTTTCGGGACGCGGTCTGATGGGCGTGGGAACGGAACAGCCAGCGGGCGTGGGAGTAATGCCGAGGTCGTGTCGTGGGTGTGGGTACCGTCGCCAGCCACCAATGTGGACATCGTCATCGGCCACCAATGTGGACATCGTCATCGGCCGCCAATGTAGACACCGTCACCGGCCGCCAATTCAGACACCGTCATCGGCCGCCAATGTGGACACCGTCATCGGCCGCAAATTTGGACACCGTCACTGGCTACCAATGTGGACATAGTCACCAGTGTGGACAGCCACCAATGTGGACACCGTCATCAATTACCAATGTGGACACCGTCACCACATACCAATGTGGACACCGTCATCAGCTACCAATGTGGAGCGCGACATCGGTCACGAATGTGGACACGGTGACCAGCCACCAATGTGGACATCGTCACCAGTTACCAATGTGGACACCGTCATCAGACAAACAATGTGAACACCGTCCTCGCTCACCCAACTCCAACTACCAACGTCAGACATTCGCCAAAGTCAAACATTCGCCAAGGTCACAGCGCCATGATACAGAATGAACACATGCTTGTAATGGCACTGCGCGATATATCATGTTGGCATTATGCTTGTGCTTTTCGCGGCATTCGCTACTTAATAGCAGCCATTTTCATTGAGGTCATTGACACATCTAGACAGGTTGAGGAACTTCTCATAGACTATACAGTATACATGAATTAGAAGTTGTAATTTGTAGTATAATTAAGGTTGTTATCACAGCTAGACACTTTCTGGAGAACTGATCGATTATGCACTTGTTCAACGTTGATTTGGACACAATTTGGTTAAATATTGGAATGAAAGAACTCTTAACTTCGCAATGATTTCTTCTGTTTGAGATATATTGATTTACTTCTGAGACCAATCCACATTTAAATGTATACTTGAAGTCAGCAGAGGTTATTCAAGAAATATTCGATATTAACGTTACAAGTTTTGTCGTGACATTAAGCAAACAGTACGATTTTTTCGGACTCACGCATCCTAATAAAGTTTATAAGTAACCCATATGGCACTCTTGTTTAATACAACGAAGAATGGCTCTTAGGTGCTCCTGGGTTTTAGACATTGCGTGAGACGAAATGTACGACCCTCAATATACCAGGAGGTGCTGGGTTTACTCAACATCAAAAGTAGCGTTAGGGATCATGCTATATTACTCAACGTTTCGGACAGGGGTCATCATCAGGAGTGAATACACCTCCTGGTATATTGAGGGTCGTACATTTCGTCTCACGCATATGGCCATCATCACTCCTGATGATGGCCCCTGGCCGAAACGTTGAGTAATATAGCATGATCCCTAACGCTACTTTTGATGTTGAGTAAACCCAGCACCTCCTGGTATATTGAGGGTCGTACATTTCGTCTCACGCATATGGCACTCCATCACTTCAACGATGACAGCAGTATTCAGCAAATGTCGCATGTAGGTCAGATATTAAGGTGGTGTGATACATTAATCATCCAATTGTCAAAAGGCTATACATACCGGCACACCATTGCCTGAACAGTGGCAGCTGGCTTCGGTGGCTGCCAACTCAGACCCGCGTCTGTAGGCCCTACAGACAGTGAACCCTACAGTGTAGGGTGTATGCACAGAGTTGCATCAGGATAATCGAGTTCCGGCCGGATATCCTCGGTGTCGTGAGGAGCTTGCATGTGTTTAGGGTGGATCATGTCCGTGTCAACAGCGTTTACACTGGGAATGCACGCGGTGTCGAACTGTGTTCAGAATGTCGTTTTTGAGCTACGGTACTTCTGACGCTGGTGGCTGCAAAGGGTGACGAATGGAGACTTCGGGAAAACTGGTCGATTTTCTCTCTGTGAACGTGCTAGGGGTGCACTCAGCGAACAATAGCGATAACGAGGCATCGTTGCTGCTATGGTTCATGGACTGACGTTCATGTTTGTAAACTTTGATAAATGGAAACTGGCATGTTTGATAAGAAACCATGATTTATAGCTATATAGTGACCTGGTTAAAGGCCGTTACTGAATGTAAGCGAAGGCAAAACCATGAATATCGTACAGGTTTTTATTAGACGTTTGCCGACGATTGCAGCCGACACAATTTTCCTAAGCAGCTTAATTAGAGTCTTCCTGTCTCAAGATGATGTGTGGATGCTGTAACACAGTTCAATGCGACGGTAATCAAATACCGAAGTGGAAGCACTAGCTCGCCCAATACCGACCCAACCCACTGCGTGATCCTTCTGTCCGCGCATAGGCCTTCAGCCGGCGCCCTTCTGTTTCGACACAGCCCGCAGAAACAGCCTGCTCGTGCGGAGCCCAGGCCCGCCGAAGCGTGTCTGGCGGTCAGATCTGCGAGTGGCAGGATTGATGGAACGGGCGGTGTCGGCGGCAGCTGCCACTGCCGGCCGGTTCAGCTGATGTATCGCCGGGTGTGCGTGGTCGGTCGACCTTGCCGCCGGGTTGGGCCCGCCGACCGGCAGCGTCCGACCGGTCCTCCAGTACACACCAACCGTCCTCGACCCTCTCCTCAGGTCTACAACGACCAACGCCCTCCACCTCCCCTCCCCCCCCCGTGCACGCCGACCACCACCCGACCCTCTCCCCCAGTGCACACCGACCGCCGCGTAACCCACTCCTCCAGCACACACCGACAGCAGCCCTACCCGTTCCCCCGTACACAATGACCCCCCCCCCGCCCCCCTTCTCGACACACACCGACCGCCGTCCGACCTGCTCTCCTTGCAAAAACAACTCGCCGCCGCCAAGCGATGTTCCGTGTAGCTGTTATTGGGAGGGGACAACGCATCACACACACACAATGCATGACGCCATCGAGGGACCTGCAGCCAATGCCCACGCATATCGCCGTCGGCTGTGGCACGGGCGACTGTGGCACCAGCTGCTGTGACACCGACAGCTGTGACACCGACAGTTGCGACACCGGCAGCTGTGACACCGACAGCTGTGGCACCGGCAGCTGTGACCCCGACAGCTGTGACACCGGCAGCTGTGATCCCGGCAGCTGTGACACCGACATCTGACACCGGCAGCTGTGGCACCGACAGCTGTGAAACCGGTAGCTGTGGTACTGGCAGCTGTGACACCGGCAGCTGGGACACCGGCAGCTGTGATACCGGCAGCTGTGACACCGGCAGCTGCGACACCGGCAGCTGTGACTCCGACAGCTGTGGCACAGACAGCTGTGACACCGACAGCTGTGACACCGACAGCTGTGGCACCGGCAGCTGTGACCCCGACAGCTGTGACACCGACAGCTGTGACACCGGCAGCTGTGACACCGGCAGCTGTGACCACGACACCTGTGACCCCGACAGCTGTGACCCCGACAGCTGTGACACCGACAGCTGTGACACCGACAGCTGTGACACCGACAGCTGTGGCACCGGCAGCTGTGACACCGGCAGCTGTGACACCGACAGCTGTGGCACCGGCAGCTGTGACACCGACAGCTGTGACACCGACAGCTGTGACCCCGACAGCTGTGGCACCGGCAGCTGTGACCCCGACAGCTGTGACACCGACAGCTGTGACACCGACAGCTGTGACACCGACAGCTGTGGCACAGACAGCTGTGACACCGACAGCTGTGACACCGACAGCTGTGACACCGACAGCTGTGACACCGGACCCGCCAATGTGACAGCGTAGTCGGGCAACCCGCCAAGCTGTGACAGCCGACAGTCACCGGCAGACGCCAATGTGACAGCCGACAGCTCGCCGGCAGACCCGCCAATGTGACAGCCGTCAGTCTTGGCAGACCGCCATTACGCCAATGTGACAGCCGTCAGTCGCCGGCAGACCCGCCAATGTGACAGCCGTCAGTCGCCGGCAGACCCGCCAATGTGACAGCCGTCAGTCGCCGGCAGACCCGCCAATGTGACAGCCGTCAGTCGCCGGCAGACCCGCCAATGTGACAGCCGTCAGTCGCCGGCAGACCCGCCAATGTGACAGCCGTCAGTCGCCGGCAGACCCGCCAATGTGACAGCCGTCAGTCGCCGGCAGACCCGCCAATGTGACAGCCGTCAGTCGCCGGCAGACCCGCCAATGTGACAGCCGTCAGTCGCCGGCAGACCCGCCGCCGGGAAGCACGACAGCGCACGCGGGCGCCCCGCCAATGTGACGCACAAATCACGCGACACGGTAAGCCGGGCGCGTCACGCCTGGCCGGCGGCCAACTGAACGATCTCCGATCACTGAGCGGCAGGTGACCGGCGCGTGACGATCACCTGGACAGGTGATCGTCACGCGCCGATCACTACTCCTGATCGTCTCGTTACTCGATCGTTTTGCCACTTGAGCCCACGATGATAACCGTGTAATTTAATCACTTGTATCACGTGAGCAAATTATCTCCTGATCAATTCGTCACGTGATAACTTTGCCACGCGATCACTTTACCACGTGATCACTTTATCACGTGATCACTTCATTATGTGATCACTTTCTCACATGTTCACTTTATCACGTGATCATTTTGTCGCCTGCTCACTTAATGACCTGGTCACTTGATTACCCGACGATCACCTGCATAACGTGATTGTATTGGGATCGCTCCACCACCTGAAGGCTGCCCGCCGCCGTCCCCACGTGACCTCACACACTAGTCACTGCCAGCTAGGCAACCAACTGTACGTCTCCACCTTCGCGGTCACAGCGCATCGACAATATGACGTCATAGCGGTCACAGCGTGTCGGCAGCATGATGTCATTTCAGTCACAGCGTGTCGGGAGTATGACGTCACAGAGGTCACAGTGTGTCGGCAGCATGACGTCATAGCGGCCTCAGCGTGTTGGCAGAATGACGTCACAATCATCACAGCGTGTCGACAGCATGACGTCACAGCTGTCGCAGCGAATCGGCAGCATGACGTCATAGCGGCGTCAGCATCAGCACACCATACCCACTCCTTAAACGTTGGAGTTTCCATGCACATTTCGGCGGAACCCACGTCCAGATGTCAGCTGCGAGACGAGGGACGGCTAGCGTCACGCGAATGTCACAGCTTTCTCCGAATCACCCGGGTTCCAATCAATTGATTCCAATTGGACAGCCAGTTGGGTCCTATCCGTCTTAATACCGACATTTACAGCAGGCAACTGTGTGGTGCACGCTCCCGAAAGTTTCGTAATACCTCGTCTGTTGGAACTCTGCAAAATACGATGTCGCACATTTTACCGCTTTGCAAGTTATTCGCAATACAGTATGGGACGTTCACAAATATCTCAATCACAAATCTGCGAAAAAGAAACAAAACCGAGGACACCAAATCAGTTCGGAAATCAGAGAAATCCAATTCTGCCGAAAGTGCGAGCGAAATCAAACCGCCAGCGGAAAGCTTGGTGGCTGACTGGAAGTTTGGCCACAGAGCTGTTTCCAAAGGTGAAGTAAACATACAAATAAAAAAGCGTTCACTAGCCAAAACTCACGATAGCCGAACGTTGTACCAGTATATGAACATGTGCAGGTCCCGTTCGCTACTATATCAGCTGGAAAATGGTTGGCGATCAGCCGGTCGCAAAACCAAGCCAACGAATGTTCACGAGAACAAAATACCAGTACATCGATCTTTGGGTAGATGTGCAAACTTTCGATACATTGCCACATAACACGGAAGCCAATCGTACCATTGGCGATGCGGACTAGGTGGACCTAGTCGTTCTCCTCTTACGGTACTGGAGGAAAATATAATTTCGGACTTCTCCGCTCTCTTAACATCGTAATAATTGCATTAGGATGACGTACAACGAACGCAATAAGGGACTAGTATCGATTGCACCGATATTAAAATGGAGTATGTCGGTACAATTAGTTGATCAGTTGCGACAGTGCCTGGGGATCGTTCGGTGTGCGCTGGCGGGACGTTCAGCCGGCAAAGGAGCTGTTTAAAGCCGAGGGTGCGTCATGCTTCTCCATTGGTCGATCGTTGTCACGCGGTATGAGGTCAGGCAAAAGTGATGACCTTCCGGCGACACGGCAGCCTCTGATTGGCGCCGAAAATACCTGGCGGCCAGCATCGAACCGCAGGCTTTGGCAGCAGTGTCACGCGGCACAGCATGTCGCTGATGACAGGGGGTGGCAGCAGTGTCACGCGGCACAGCATGTCGTGAATGACAGGGGGTGGCAACAGTGGCACGCGGCACAGCATGTGGCTGATGACAGGTGGTGGCAACAGTGGCATGCGGCACAGCATGTCGTGAATGACAGGGGGTGGCAACAGTGTCACGCGGCACAGCATGTCGTGAATGACAGGGGGTGGCAACAGTGGCATGCGGCACAGCATGTCGTGGATGACAGGGGGTGGCCACAGTGGCATGCGGCACAGCATGTAGCTGACGATGGTGGTGAAAGCTCTCTGGTAGAAAAGGATATGCCCCGTGTGGAGGCTATGCAGTCACGGGCAAAAGACAACGTAGAGTTGCAGGTGCTACGGTCGTAACGCAACTGCCTCGCCAGCCTCCCTGACACTTGAAGCGGCAATAACTTCTTTAGTTGTTGCAGCTTTTCGCGTTCAAATATTTTCACTCACGGTCTTTTCTTTCTCTACTTTTGAGCTTCAGCAAGCTTTGTCCCAATAATCTTCATCAAGCATGTTTCATGCTTGAATAAAGAGAGAGGTTTGCAGCGTGCGTAAAGAAAGAGGCAGCGACACAGCGTAGCACCTACTCCAATCCGACAATCTGACGATGGATTGCGCTGGGGATGTGATGCATGTTGTTTGTTTATTGGTTGGTTCACGACACACTTTATGCACATTCACGGCTAATGGCGCCACCCACACTGTTTCGCCGGTGGGCCGCGGGATTGGGAAATGTCCTGGGTGGCGCTAGAGTCGAACCCGGGACCTTTGGTACCCATAGCCCGACACCTTAACCACTCGGCCATCCCCGCCCCAATGTGATGCATGTCTTCACGGGTTATCGAGATGTGTATTTGTGGTCAGTTCGCCAACTCCCTCTCTCGGTTTGGTGTCCAGTCTTGCGACTGCGGCAAGGCAGTTCATCAGACCCTGCACAAATATCGCCTTTGTTTGTCCAGCGCCCCCAATGGCGCCTTGTTTTGGCAACGTCAACTGCAAACTTTTTAAATTGTTTTTATTGTTATTAACCTTTGTATTTACTAGATGGTTCACGGCGCACTTTATGCAATCTGCTCATCGGCGCCCACACTGTTTCGCCGGTGGGACGATGGATTGGGAAACGTTCGTGCGGTGCGAACATTGAACCCAGGACGCAACTGCAAACTGCACCCGCAGCGTAGTAGGTGATCCTGCACGTGCGCTTGTGGCTACGATGTCCTGAATATATGTCAGTGTGAATCAATGCATGTTTGGCGTGAATTGAGAACAACAAATGTATGGGCTGAATATGAGGTCACTCAAGCAGCTTTTTATCTGCCATATCTTTGGAGAATCACGTATAAGCGAAATGTTCACGATATCACATCACGCTATTTGCTGTTAACGGGATGGATTCTGCAGCGCTAACATCGCACCATTAGCGACGGATTGTGTTCCACACTCAGTCTCGTAGCAGGCATTGGAGGTTGTTTACTTAAACGTGCAATATATGTGTTAATAAGTTCATGGAATCGAATTCATCTACTGATATTTTAAAATTATAGTCCTATATTCACACAAACACCATAATATTACGTTGAAATGCATAGCTTCATTTTACGTAGATTATTTTTCCGTGCAATTCCCAAATACCAAGTGCTCTAAGCGTGCCATTCCCGAAGTTTCGACTAGGGTTGGATCGGTGGGCAGGATGTCACGTTTGTGCTCTGGAGAAAATATATTATTGGGATCAATGCGCCTTTCTATATGAATAGCACAATAACAGTGGTGAGTTATCGTAAATGTGGTCTAGCGGCATATTATCCAGGATGCGTTAGATAGGAAATACTTAGATGATTCAACAACGGTGGGTTTTATGTGATCCAACATCAGTATGTGATCCAACATTCTACTGCTCAACATCGGCAATCTAGTCGCTGAACATCAGAAGGGTGGGTTGCCTAAGTTATATTTCTGTAGTGTAGCATTGTTCTGCATGAATCTCTTACCACACCTCAATTTTCCTTCTTCCATACTTTTCTGTTAATATGTTTGGATATTGAGGGATGACACGTAGTTGCATTGATACAAGTATATTGGTGTAATATTATCTTCTTAAATTTAAGTGAACTAACTTGGTGTTGTTTTCGTGAAATGACAACCGCTTGACATATAATAACTTTAACTTGAAGTGCATATGTCTAAAAATGCAGTCATTTCCCCCACACATGAATGTAAAATATATTGAAATCACACCACAAATCACATTGATATTTCATGGAACAGAAATATCATCCCGAACGTGGGCGCTGCTTAGGAATCGCTTCACGTTTTCTCAGCACCAATGTAGGTTTGAAACGTCACTGAAAAGTCGTCACTTGAGCCGGCATATAAGACGACATCCCACCCTGCAATGCGGGACAGCATCCAATCGGCGCAGAACACAGTCCACAGAGCCCTGGAGCGGCGCGGCCGCCGCTGCCGTTCCATCGCAACGCGCGTCTCGTGCGCCTGTCTTCACGTAGAAACTCGCGTGCTGAGCTGAATTGAAAAAGAGCTGAAATCACAACACAACGCACGCTATCAATGGCTTGGTTGGTCGAGCACGGAATCCCTCATCGAACGGGGCGGCGACAGCCGGTGAGTCGAGGCGCCGGCTGACAAAGCCGTCAGCCAACATCGAACGGAGCGGCGACAGCCGGACAGTAGCTGCGCCGACTGACAAAGCCGTCAGCCAACATTGCACGCAGCATTTGACCTCAACATTGCACACAGCATTTGGCATGCTGCGTGCAATGTTGAGGTCAGGTCACCTACAGTCAACGAGCTAGTCAATGTCAAGTGTTGTCGCATCCGAAGACATCCAAGTAGTCGTCACGTTTTGACGGATACAGATATTCAAATGCAACAGTCAGTGTTTGATTATCTTTGTGGTTGCAACAAAACGCAACCTTTTTTTAATACTTTTTTCCTCATATTTTCCCATTGGGACTAAAGTCGTTTTAGGCGTACAGGTTAACTTAGAACAACGTTTTACTCTCCGCTCTATCCATTAGAAAACGAAAACTGTAAGAAACTTGAAAACTCAGCATTTTGACGATTTCAAATACTTAAAATATTCATTTTTGGGTGGCCGAGCATCTAGGAACCTTGGTCAATCTCACCTTCGTTTTCTGATAAAACAATTTCCGTTTAAAACATAGACCCCAAAATGAACTACCCAGAACCTAAAACATGTATGTCGTGACCCCATTGACCCCCAAGTGACATTACTTCTGGGGGAGAAATTTGGGGTGGTTTCTGATACTACTCGTCGTGCGCTTTCAGATAACACCACTTTCGTATTCATGCAATGCTTGGTTTGGTGATTAGAGGAGATTGGTATAAAATGCTTCCTCCCGAGATGATGTGTGTGGATCTGACCAGAAAAACAGCGCCGGTTAACATGGCGCAAGTCGAACCTGCGTACGCCTTGTAGGTGTTTATTTTGTCACCCTTCCGTCGGCTCTTTTTGCCCTACACATGCGCTGAACACCTGGCATGCATCAATACAGGTCATGCCAAATTGCGTTAGAATATCTAGATATGCTAGGATGCCGAGGAAAGTTCACTTTGTTGAGATAAGCACTGACGCTGATGTAGTTTACTTCTAGAAGCCGAAGCCTGAACGTGCTTCACGGGCTCGAACTACGCACCTCACGGGCAGAGTGTGATGGCTGCAGTGTATTGGAGCTGGAGTTTTTGGAGTTGGAATGACTCCGGAGTGACTCAGCCATTTTTACTCAGAGGAGTCGGAGCTGGGGTCACTCCAGGATCGTCCAGCAGGAATTGGAGTGACTCCTATTTTAGCAAAGGAATTGGAATTAAGGAGTTAAATTTCATGCCAATTCCAGGTGCATTTTCCCCATTTACTGCGCACAATAATTGGGTATCGGTAGTGTTTAAATGTGTGGCAGAGGCATCAATTTGGCAACATTTCTGGAACCAGGCCTGACCCGACCCTGACACGTCTGAAATTGAAGACAAGGTTTGGACCCGGTGTGTGTACGTGCGCCGGTACAGGAGCACGGTATCACTGGACAGTGATATGTTGCATGGTAAACATTGAGTCTAAAATGAGTTTTGTCCCCTGGCCAAATGAGATTCCGCCACGGCTGCTTAGTTGGCGTATACACTTTGTGTCAAACTCAACTTGACAGCAGCTCACGATCCCACTGCAAACGGCCCCACCATCCCTAATATGGTACATCTGGCTTGGGAATCATTATTATTATTATTATTGGGACTTTAGGGCGCGAAAACCCGTTTTGGCTATTATGCTGGCGTGGGAACCACTGGTTCGCACCAAATACACTTCCGGTCACCACCGACGTTCGGATTTTCCGACTCTGCACGAGCGCACGAGGGCGCCAGATGCCGCTGTTGTCATGGCAACCAGTAGTGGCGTGCGGGTGGCATGTGTGTGCATGACAGCGGCGAGGGCGAGACAGCGGGGGATTTTAAGACAGTCTCAGACTCAGAAGATATCCATGTGGACGGTGCTGATCCTGGGTTATGGCCTTCCTTCGGCCGTAACCCAGGGTGTAAATGAAGCGGGTGGCGACCCAAGTTCTGCCCTGACGCCATCAGTATCAGTATTGGTTGCTTTCTTCACCAGACGGCATGTGGAGGGCGAAATCGTCACCTATACCTGCAAATTGTGCCATGCCGCTATCCGAGGGAAGATATCAGTGAGTTCCAATTTTAAGCGTCATCTGCGCCGAAAACATACATCTCAGCTGGCGGCCCATGAAAAGTTGTATGATAAAAGGGCGCCGCAGCCGGAGCGCACAAAAATGTTGCAAGGAAGCGCAGTTAGACGAAGCCATCGTCACACTTATCTGCTGTGACCAGCTGCCAATAACTCAGGGCACATCCGCTTTCAAGAACCTGCTCCAGGTAAGGTATGGGCAGACATATACCATAATAAAAAGCCTGGATCGGATCCATCGATCCTATTATTGTCGATTTTTGGGATCCTGGGTAATTTGTGTTTCTCGAAGGATCTTCTGAGATCTGAGATATTTTTAACTCGTCCAGGGATCTTGGATCTTTTAAAAAGTATGTCTATATATTTTGCGACCTTGATCTTTTTTGTACGATCCTCATCCTGGTACATGTCTGATCATGGGTCATGGGTTGGATGCAGGGCGTCCTACAAGGATTTTTAAATTTTCACGGGGGTTTCACCCCGGTGTATTTAATATATGTAACTTTTGTAAAGGGCCAGGATGCCATTTGTCTAACAGGTGACCATGCTCTTAACCAGCTTCAGCTTCCGGGGGGGGGGGGGGTGCACTCTAACTTTTCGCGTCCTACTATGATATATCACCAGCATATTTTTATGTCACTTGAAAACCCCTTTCACTAGGGGATATCCAGTTACACTGGGAATTTGATTCCGTGGGTCTGACCATGGATATATGGACAAGCAGCACATTGACAGCGTACATGGGGTTGACGGCCAGTGTAGTGACGCCGGACTTCGTGGCCAAAACGTTATATTTGGCGTGCAGAGCGATCCACAGTTCGCACACGAGCGACAAAATTTGGACCGAGTACTCTGAGCTAATCGCTGAGTGGGAGCTGGAGAGAAAGGTGAACCGGGTAGTAACAGACAACGCATCTACAGCATCGAACAGGCTGAAGGAATTTGCGCAGACCGTGCCAGGCTTTGACTCCAACATTGGGGGTGACTGGGACGAGCTAGAGCCGACCGACCACGAGGATCACGATGTGTCCGGTCTGTACTGTGATGGCGACCTCCAGATGACTGAAGGACGTCGCACTGCAGTCGGGTCTTGCATGTCATACGCTATAACTGTGTGTGAAGGACGGCCTGAACTGGAAGTGGACTCGGTGATGGATAACGTCATCAGGAAGGCGTCCAAATCGTCTCATCCACCAGGCACAGCGTCTCGGACGCTGAACTCCTGCTGGCAGAATCCGGAACACGGTTTAATGTCGCAAATGAGACCCGCTGGAATGCTCAGTGGAAAATGCTTATGAAATTCCACTCTGTCGTCAACAAACACCCGTCGATCCAAAACAGATTGCAGGCATGCACGAAGGGCAACATCAAGATGACGAAGCATGAGCTGGACGTGATAGGTGAGAGCATTTCAATTCTGGAGCCATTCCAGCAGGCCACCGCACTGTTCGAAGCCGACGTCTGTACCAGCAATAAAGTCATACCAGCCATCAAAAGCATGCATGGTGTCCTCAGTGAATTGGAAGACAGTGTAGTGTCAACGAAGAAGACAGTGAAGGCGCTCAGTCAGAGCGTACACAAGAGGTTTGGCGGCCTGATGGACGATAATTTGCTGGTATCCGCGGTTTTTTTTAACCCAAATTTTGGGTGCACTTGGCTGGACAGTGATGGGAAGACTCAACTCAGGAGCGTGTGCAAGCGGACTGTGAAGAAGGTGCTGAAGGTGGTGGAGACTGCCTCGCCCTCGACATGCGAAGTCGAAGAAGTGGCGAACACAGATCAGAACGAGAGGGGCCCTGGCCTGTTCTTATACTTGAAACGAAAGCGTAAGAGCACACCGATGACCACGTGCCGCAATGACCAGGTGGACGACGAGATGGACCGATATGTAAGAGAAGTGGAGCGGCTGAACGGCAAGTGTGAACCTTTGTCGTTCTGGAAAGATAGGCGTGATGTCTATCCCAAACCGTCAGAGGCTGCCAGGGCAATCTTCGCCCTACGGGCCTCGAGTGCGCCGGCCGAGCGTCTGTTCTCAACAGCTGGCGACATCTGCCGTGCCAGGAGAAATCGGCTAAAGCCCACTATGCTGGAACGACTCGTGTTTGTGAAGCGTAATACCCGGTAAAACGTCAGGTGTTAGTCTGCGTAACCGAATACACGTCAGGTGGTTTCTAGAATGGTTTGTATAGTTTGTATATATTATAATTGTATATTATAATAACTTTATAGTTATTATATCGTTGTGCATTGTGATCAGAGATGCAGCCAGGATTTTCTGAAGGAGGGGGCCAGCTATTAGTGCTGAGGGGAGGAGGCAAACTTTGGACGATGGGCAGTTTCAATGGCAAAATGGTAAACTATCGGCCGTAAGGCAGGGGCCAATGTCCCCTTGGCCATCCCCGTGGCTGCGCCCCTGGTTGTGATTAATACCATGTTTTTTCACGCCGGACACAAAAACAACAGGTGCGCCAAAATCACTCGACTGGTGGCGGCTTGAGACAGCGAGTCGGGGCCCTGTCCGGCGGCAACTTCATTTGAGGGGCCAGACCTGGCCCTAGACCGTTCACCCCCACCAATTAATCGTGAACCCGGGGACGGCACCAAATCCTTACGAGCGAGGGCGGCGGCCGAGTCGGTCCTCGCCAACTATGGGATTTGTTACATATGAGAGACACGACACCACGGCGAGACTCCTGGGACAGACATGGTAACCGGACACATCGCCTTGCACCTGGTAGTTGTTTCTTCGGATTTCTGACCAGAATATGGCGAGCAAATCATCCGGCGTTATACATATAGTAAACATGCTGGGCTGTGTATAAAATTAAGAAGGACGGAATGAAAAAGGAATTAAGGAGTTTGATTTTACTCTTTTTTTCACCCAGAATTACCCAGGGCTGTCATCAAAGAGGAATTAGCAGTCTGATTTTAACTTCTTTTTGGCATGACCCGGAATTTGGAGTCATTCCACTTTGTGAGGAAGAGGGGTTGGAGTTGGAGTCACTCCCCATTTGAAAAAAAAATAGTCGGAGTGGAGTCATTCCTCTAATTCACTTCAACTCCAATACACTGGATGGCTGTGCATCGGATTGAATGCAATTGCAGTCACACATTACTCGGAACTCTGGGTCCATCCGTTGAATTTGCAAATGATCTGCGAGTGCTCGGGCCATATGGTAATGTCCAACCTGTTTACGAATCAACCCGGAGCAAGCCCCCCTCCAGTCACGATGTAATTCAGCATGGCATAAGCGTACCTCATATGCACCGGTGCAGCATGATAAGTGTACCGGTGCATAGTGCAACCAACTGACCAGTATGCACCAACTTACGTGAGACTGGGATCAATGATTCCACCTAAGTTTTGGCACGTTCACATTCACATACGGTCGACCCGTTTGCAGCGTTTAAAGTAACTTCGAGAATGTTGGGCAACATTTGTCAGTGTCAAGAACTATAAGCTGTATTTTGTCGGGGTCGAGTTTCAAACAACTTCGACGAAACCATTCAATGCAAAATATTCAAGACCGTTTCCATCCGTCCAGTGAGACTGGCCATTTCAATTTTTTCCCGGAAACAATGAGCTGGGTATCGTCAGCATGCCGGATACCACTGACGCCACTGTCTAGAAAGGCCAAATCATAGATGAAACATTCTAGGGCAAGGGAACAAGGGAGGTCCCTCGGTACACGCCAATCGAATCTCCAATTGGCGCAGACAGGCGCTGCCCGTCCTGCGGAACTCGCCTCACGTGCAATTGGCGCAACCGTCCATGCCTGTCGAACGTGTTCAGAAGGGTTACGCCGAAATCAATTCCTCTCTATTCCATCAGGTGCCAATTTTGCAATAACTTCTTCATGTTTGATTGCCTCAAAATATATGGTAGAAACCGACAAGGCAAGAACGGTAATTCATCCGTGGGTCCACAGCACGAATATGCTGCTTTTGTACGTAACCGCTATGAGTACAGTTTCAGTACGGTGAAATCTACGACATCCACGCTGTGTATAAAGAGTGAGATGATTTGAATCGATTCAATCGGTATTCAACCAATTGTTCGTGGACAACAAACATGACAATTTTTGCAACGCAGCACACTATCGTGACTGGGCGGAAATTGTATGGGTCTGCAAAGGCACCCGTGGAGTTGAATATACGCCGTGCGCTGCCAATATTCCAGCAGGCCGCGACAACACCAGCAGCCAGGCTGGTGTCGACTAAGCGAAGCGTTATCACCCAAAGATATTGGAAGCGTTTCTTTGGAAAGCGTATTGACACCCGGTAGGCACCGAGCCAACCACTGGCGTTCGTGGCAGCCGCCGTACGGTGCAGCTTGACGGGGGTCACCGGCCTGTGCCAACCCTCGGCAGCCGGACAGGCGGCGCAGAGGCGCAGTCAGGAGCCGCAGTGGCGGACACAGGTGACGCGGTGGCGGAGGTAGGGGCCGCAGTGGCAGGCAGGGGCCGTAGTGGCGGAGGTAGGGGCCGCAGTGGCGGAGGGAGGGGCCGCAGTGGCGGAGTCAGGTACTGCAGCGGCGGGGGCAGGTGTCGCAGTGGCGGAATCAGGGGTCGCCCGCTGTCCTGATGCCGACCTCAGCAAACAATTTGTTCGGTGCGTCAGGACAATTTGTTTTTGGTGTGTCGGAATAGTTTGTTCAGTGTGTCCAGACGGTTTGTTCAGTGTGTCCGGATGCTTTGTCCAGTGTATACAGACAATTCGTCCAGTGTGTGCGGGTGAATATCGAGTTTATGACACCAAGAGGTCAGACCCTGAGGCAATAACCGTCAACACAGCAGAACTTGCTAATTTGTGGCCATGGCGTACGACAGTTGAGGCCTTGAATGTGCTCGGTTACGACTTGGATTGACCTGGAATGGCTTTGGCTTTGGCATGGATTGCTGCTATGCGCATTGGTCGGAGAACGTATCATCACAGGGGGAACGAGTTATATGTTTGGAGTCGGCATATCTGCAGGAAAGCAATGCCCCACTGTATGTAATGCCTCGCATTGGTTCATATTTTGACTTATCACCGTTCATGTGAAGCAATATGAAAAACTAGTGGCCCGTACCCGGCTTCGCCCGGGTTGTAAAACGAAGTCATGTAAACTGGTAAACGTGTATTGTGCATCATTCGGGACGCCCTTCCATGTGTTCCAGTGCTGATTTGAAACTTCGCACATACGGGTTGGTCGTGTGCAACATCTCCTGCAGCAACTACACGGTCTCCTCACGAGTGTCGTTAGACAGTTGGCAGCGTCGTTGGGTTTCCTCCAATGCGTTGTTCATGAAGTAAACCTGTGCATATTTGGGACCATCATCACTGGAGGTCGCCAAACTGCCCATTCGATGATACACCTGACCCTGCACTTTGAATGTCGTGAATATACCACGATGTACCGGACCACCCGTGGAGCCGAAAGAGGTCATCATGAAAGCAGCATTGTAACGCTAGATTTTTCCTCGAAACTCCTTTGCCATCGATGTGCTACCTGTGAGCAGATCCTTCAATATATCAGGAGGATCAGCCAGCGTCTGCAGCCGTGCTTTGCCGCGTGAACAGCACATCCAAACAGTTTCGCCAGCCCATTTCAGTGCACCGCAATGGGTACACTCTTTACTCATTGAACCGATAGTGACATGCTTGTTGGTACTGTATGCCGTATTAATGTTGTATGCAAAACCGACATCATGCAACGCAATCGCATTGGCCGCATGACGTTCACAGGCAGCAGCAAGGCGACAATTGTGTTGCTGTGGTGCTTCTTTTTTACACAATATAGCATGTCTCTTTCGTCTTTCAGTCAAACGCTGTTCTCGTTGCTCAGCAGTCTCGCGTTCGCGATGAGCCCTGTTATGTTTCGAAGACGGTGTATCACCCGGTGGAAGACGGTGGTTTCTGTCGTTTTAGCATTGTCGCATCATTTCGCGGACGGACACACGCGCTCGCCACCACTGTCACACGGCAACTGAGGTAGCATTGATATGAGTCATCGCGGACATCGGATATTGTTGTGACGTCACAGGAATACTCGACGCTGATTGGTCGAAGTTGTGTGTGTCGACCAATTAGGAGAGAGATCCAAACAAAACTCGCCCTTTATATAGTAGATAAAGGTTATCATAGACATGTGTTTGTTCATTCCAACCCAAATTTATATAAACAATGAAAACATTAGGGCTTGTGATACATTCTGCGCTCTGCATCACCAGCACTATATATGCAATGCGTTGTTTTCCACTGTTCGCTTCACAAACGAATTACGAATTGGCCATTGGAAACACGTAAGATTGGATTCAGCCAGCAAATCCGTGCTATCCTGTTAGCCCGTCCCGTCTCGGGGTGGGGTCTTCAACCGCGCCCCCCTCTCAGACTTTTCACGGATAGTGGACGAACGGCGCGCGGCAGCGAGCCCAAATTTGGCATACCTTTTCCAAAATCAATTTGGCATGCTGTTTCAAAATTTTGAAGTCAGGTCATCTATGGTCAACGAGTTAGTCAAGGTCAAGTGAGGTCACCTCCAAAAACGTTCAACAAGTCGTCACGCTTTAACGGATACAGATATTTTAATGAAACTTTCAGCGTTTGCTTATCCTTCGGGATGCAATAAAACGTACGAGTGGAATCTTTCTTCTTTTTTTCGTTTTTGACTGCATATAAATTTTGCGTATTTGCCAAATTACAGTTCAAATAGAGGATTCTGGCTAAAGTAAGCAATTTTTATTGGCGCAAGCTGACTTCCAACAACGTTTATCGGCCTGCTCTACCCATTGGAAAAGGAAAATGAAATAAAACTTGAAAACTCAAAGATTTCAAATTTCAAAAAATTAAATTTGTATTTTTGGAGAGCAAAAAAATCATGGCCATGGACGATTTCGCTATCCTTTTCTCATTGCAAATACATTTTGTTTTTCATATATCCTCAAAATGAACTCCCCAGAGCCAAAAACATAATGTAAGTCGTGAAAAGTGAAAAGCCAGCCCACCTGGTGACATCACTTTTCGGGGAAATTGTTTGGGGGCGGACCCGGACCCTACTCGTCGAGCGCTTTCCGATGACACCTCTTTCGTTTTCGTGCGATAGTTTGTATTTTAGATGGGGTTACTAACTCCCACCCCCACCCCCCACCCCCGAGACGGGGTGTGAGGATCTGACCGGAAAGACGGCGCGGGTTAATAGGTACTTCCGTGTGAAGCTAGGCATCGAGGCCCAAGTTGAAGTACTTGACTGCTGCCAAGGTGTACCGTATTGTTCAATCGGTCTGGCGCACACTTATCCGGTTATAGCAAGCACTAGTCATGTGGCTATCTTATTTCACTGCGAAATGTATGCTTGGGCTGGATTAAGGATACACTTTGCCCCATATATTGTGTCAATAACTCGCTTTGTTGTGCATGGGCGGCCCCATCACTGCGCAAAGTCGACGTCGAAAAAGGCTTCTGCATATCTCATACAGGAGTTAGTTCTGGCCATTTGTCTCCAGAAACAACTGAATATCTTACCAACATCGGGTATCGTAAGTAGGGATGTGGATCGCTCTGAAAGAAGACACCACTAAAGCGTTTCGCATGTTGCGCTTTGCAGGCAATTAAGGGAGCATATATGACGTGGTTTCTATAATCGCTAGCATCGTTGTGTCCGCCATGCATGTCCGCGGTCAGCTGTGTTTCCCTGTACATCCCACTTCACACAGGTGAGCTTTCTGTAACATATCAGATGCACTGGTCGGTTATTGGTTTTACGACACATCGACCGTTGAGTCATGTAGCGTCGCCAATCTCTCACGCCGATTCGAGTCTCACGCCGTGAGACTCGAACCCACAACCTTTCGATTGTGAGACGAGCAACTTACCACTAGGCTACTCGTCCCCCTACGAGACGCACTGATCGTAACATATGATACGTACTGCCCGTAGCATACGAGATGCACTACATGTACGATGTACTGTGTATGTGCACAACATACCATAAGATGTGTGACATATCGAAAGGCATGTTGCGATCCGTGATCGAGAGTTATCGCGACGGGAGATGGCCACTAAACGGGTCTCGACACTCAACATGGTCCGCAGTTTGCGCCGACTTGGTGGAGCCGCAGTGGAGCAAATTTCGTTTGATTTCTTTCAATAATGGACGTGAAAAATCGCGTGAAAATTACATCAACATTCCTGACCGTTGGCGCACGGTGTACGGTTCGCAAGGCGGCCGGACAAATGTCCGACGGGCGGACAAATGTCCGACGGGCGGACAAATGTCCGACGGGCGGACAAATGTCCGACGGGCGGACAAATGTCCGACGGGCGGACAAATGTCCGACGGGCGGACAAATGTCCGACGGCCCGACAAATGTTCGGCGGACGGGCCGGAACATTTTCCATGGAAGGCAGAAATGACGACCCGACTATCGGATCTCTCTCCGGTTCGGTGGCGGTGTCCACCGTGCCCGTGCTAGGCTTCAACAAAACTCGACGTCAGGTCGAGTCGCCTGCCTACCCAGCCACACAAACACACACCAACACACATCACGTCTGGCGCACACAAAATGCTTCACAAACACTATGAAAACAGAGTAGCACCATTTTGATGAATCAACAAGGAAAACCCTTCGGTGTATACTGCCTCTGCTGTTGCATTCTCCCTTTGCTGCCTTCTGCTGCTTGGTATTCTGCGTCGATTGAAGCAGCGAAGTACGAGGTGCTGAAATAGCAGCTGGATGCTCTCTTCCATCCCATCTATCATGTGAAACCTGTCAAGCTATTATGAGCGGTATTCACGCCCAGGCGCCTCAACAAGTAACTATTGTAAAAGACGCATTCATCTCGGGCAAATATGACGTCATGGCCAAGTTCGCATGCACCGATTTTTTCTGTTTGCTCAATCTTAATGGAATCGCGACGTCACCAAGGCGTCAGCGCGTTTCCAGCTCGGTTGGCAGCCAGCTGGGTTTCGACGCCGCGTCAGGCCCAGCGGCCTTCACATCGAGCAAGCCGGCCGGCACGAACCTCGGCGGAGTTCGTCACGACAGGAACGCAGTCCGTGTGGAACGGGCTTCGAACTTTGATGGACGGCAACCACTGAGCGAATCGGTTCGAGTGGTTGCTGGAAAGGTTTCGCGCAGTAGGAGCTCAAGCTACGTGTAAGCTTGTGGCACCGACCTAGAGCGCATCTCCCTCTCGATAAATTCCAGTTCACAATTGCGACCGAGTTCAAAGGGACCATCAGAATCTAACCATTTTCCAAGAATACATTGAAAAGGATATTTGACATTGGGAAGAATTTATGACAGCAATAGGGAGCGCACTTCGAGCTTGCAGCAGCAGTAGTTTACGTATCTCATTTTATTTTCATTAGTTCACAAGAATCAATGCCAGAAAACGCGATGAATCAGCACCACAGCGGGAAGGGCCGGCGCAGTATGCTTACAAATTGCTGTTATTGTCGCGGGCCTCAATGCGTCCAAGCTGATTGGGTGACGCTAACGATGTTGCCATGACGACAATAGTGCTGAGAAAGCGATCTGGACAATCCGACACAAATTCGTATTTCACTCGGGATAACTGTGGCAAGCAAATGTCGTGGTAACTGGATCACGTTGGCATGCAATTAGCATGTCGCTTGACAGCCAGCGACTTCCTGTATAAAAATACATGTTCAGGTCCAATTCGACTACACATTTGCGGAGTTCTAGTTCGACCACACATCCGTGACAGTCGGAGTCCACAGCCAGGAGCGGTCTGCTGGTGCCGACGCCCGGGGCAACGACCCTGCCTGGCCAGTTGCCAAGTAGCCATCTCGGCCGCGGGAGGTCACAATAACGACCACGCGACGCGGGCCGATCCGCCGTGCCAGGAGAGGGCGACATCTGCGGTCCAGACCTCTATCCACGGTGGTAATCTGGCGGCAAATCTTGTGGTTCTCTCAGCAGTATTTTAGTCCGTCGATCATTAGCCGACCCTGTCCTCGTATAAGTAACAAAATACCATTTTGCAGGGCTACATTTTTACATTGATGAAGTTCGCCCTTACTCATGACGAGAGCCGGAAGAAACGCCCTTGCAGTGGAAGAGGCATGGCTGCCACACTGTTTCTCGATTTTAGTCGCTTTCCACCCCCAAATTCACGGGAATTTTCGTCATTGGTTCACTGTAAGCGGGTGGGTTCGACATGTCATGCAAGGCACTCTTGACACGCTTCACCTGACATTTGGATCACGCCACAGACCGTGATTGGACTACTCGACATAATGCAGTCCGTGTTGTTGGTCAGCACCGCCGGCTGCCCTTCCCACAGCCCTCCCCGCTGTCGACACCGACTGCCCTCCCCGCTGTCGACACCGACTGCCCTTCCCGTTGTCGACACCGACTGCCCTCCCCGCTGTCGACACCGACTGCCCTTCCCGCTGTCGACACCGACTGCCCTGCCCGCTGTCGACACCGACTGCCCTTCCCGCTGTCGACACCGACTGCCCTTCCCGTTGTCGACACCGACTACCCTCCCCGCTGTCGACACCGACTGCCCTTCCCGCTGTCGACACCGACTGCCCTTCCCGCTGTCGACACCGACTACCCTTCCCGTTGTCGACACCGACTGCCCTTCCCGCTGTCGACACCGACTGCCCTTCCCGCTGTCGACACCGACTGCGCTTCCCGTTGTCGACACCGACTGCCCATCCCGCTGTCGACACCGACTGCCCTTCCCGTTGTCGACACCGACTGCCCTTCCTCTTGTGGAATCCGACGCTGACGTGCAAACTGAGAACCCATCGCATTCACTTTTTGACGATAGTAAAAGAAGGGCCTGATGGGATCTGTTTCCTTTTTCTTGTAGCTTAGCATGCATATAGTGTCTTTTTGCCGGTGGAGAGGATGTAATGACTTATCACCTGAATATATGTATATATGTATATATATATATATATATATATATATATATATATATATATATACATACATGAAATCACGAAAAAGACATCGACCATCAAATCAGTATGTTGTATATATCAACCTTTCTATAACTTCACAAAAAAACATTGTTGCAAGAGATGCAGCACAAAAAGGTGACCGTCGTAGTATCAAATGGTATAATCAGAAAAATGGGCGTGGTGCGTTTTGGCTTTGCACGACAGGACAGGACGACCTCTCCCCCGACTGACACAGACGGGCGGCGGGCCAACAAACCCACCAGCGGAGACGGCGGATCGTGCCGTGTTCAACCGGCCGCCTGCATTATACAGCGCCATCGATCCACCCACCCGCGTCGACAACGCCGAGAGATGACGACCAGTCCAACTCAGGGCTCATCCAGAAGTCGTTTCGGGCCGCACGAAGCCGGCTCTCGGCTGCATTATGTGCGGCTGGTGGCATGCTGCACAGCGTTCGAAGCGTCGCGGAGGTGCTCTGTGGGTGTGGCGAGCGCGTGTATCGCGCAGTCGGTGTGGGGGTTGGGGAGGAGGGGGAGTGGCTGCTGGGGCTGATCCGATCAAGAACTCAATCGTCGTGCCCGAGCCAGTGATATAGTGGCCATATAGTATAGCCGACGACAGCGAGACGGATGTGGTGCTGCAGGCCAAGGCGGCCTGGACCAAAATCGCAGTGTTTGCGAGTAGGTCAGAGTTGATGGTGCGCCATCTGTCGACACTTCTTGTGAAATTCATCAGCCGGCGGATAGCCATTCCAGACTAAGCTGGCTCTTCCTCTTTACATGACGCCGTGGCAGTAAAATGTCGAGCAAAGATTTGAGGAACAAAACTGGTCTTAGAATGTACCCAAACGACCGAACATGTGCACATTCTCCAAATGTGAAAATCAAAGCCAGCATGGAGTGCGGCTGGCCCAACAAACACTATCTATTTCTGTTTCTATTACATCAACTATCTTCTCAAACAGGCAATTGTCACCTTAGTTGGCTGTGAGCGGGAAGCACAGATCGATTGCTCGCTTGCTTGAATCATCTATTGGCTGCTGACCGCTCGGCTGTAGCCAAGATAGCCCGAGGGAGAAGTTGGCACAATTGATTGCCATCTTGTTTACATTGTGTGTTCATGTGCAACACTTGGCGATCATTCCAGAAATACGAGGCATTCCAGACATCTTAAGCATAATATTCTAGACATTTGAAAGCCCTCGTCGGCGCATATTTAACCTTGAAGTGCGGAGATGGGTGAGCTTGACATATTCCCTGCTATTTTATGAGGGACCTCATAAACCACTCGTGATATCGCTTGTAAATTTGGTACACATTCTCACTATTGGCGAGTGCACATTGTACCATGTACCATTGTGGTTATATTCAAGAACATCAAGAGACTGAGGGCAGCGTGTACTAAACCAACGTCTGGATCTCGCCTGAATACGGCTTTTAAATGTCCACTGAAATATTTTCCATAACAAACAAGAAAAAGTAAAACGTGTGTATCAACCAGTCATCAACGAAAAAAGCAACGCTACAAGATGTTACCCTGGGCCATGCTCCTAAATCAACCGAGGGTAAAATTTGGAAGAAAACATCCTTTTACAAACGTACGCTACTAATCCATATTCTTTTTTAATATCAAATTGATGCACTAGCACATTACGTCCTCTAAAAGCGTTAGAGACTTCCAGTCATTATCAAATCAGGCCACCGAGATATCATCCCGAACGTCTCGAGGGCCCACGAATTCCGGACTCCTTAAATGTTAGAATATAGATCATTACGAAGCAAAAATGGCTAAATGTGTGTAATTCGGCGCGCCAAATTAGCTTACCAGGTGATCGGTTTTCCTAATTCGATTGCAATTTTTCGACCCTCGCTTACGCGTGGGAAATGCATAGGCACTGTTGAGCTTTGCTAATTCTCAAAGTGATCTACAATACTTAGCTTTGCTTTGGTGGCACTCATTGCGTTGCGCTGAGTGCCATTTGTTTCCAGATTTGTCATCTCCGACAGTTCATCACAGCTTGCCAGGTATTTGACCTTAACGAGGTCGTGGTCTTGATCCCGTTTGCAATCTGTGTTAGATTACGTTTTCAGCTTGCATATCATGAAAATTAACGCACGAAATCCAGGGGCGGTCCGTGGCACCCAAGTGAGGTGAGCGAAAAAATAATGGCATTTCGACCAGTATTTTTCATGAGTACCCGTTATTGTTTTATATGAAGTTGAGTATAAATAACTTAATTTGGCGCTGCAAGGTCCCAAACCTATCACCATCGTTCGGAAGTCAGTGAATTTCAACCTCCCTCTCCCTCGTGTTCAAATGCTTCCGAAATTGCCGGGCAGTTTTCATACATAAAATGTCATTGAGGTTTTCATATGTTTCCATTTCATAACCCGAAATGGCTGGCATGCACACACACACACACACATGATATGTATGTATGTATATATATATATATATATATATATATATATATATATATATGTATATATATATATATATATATATATATATATATATATATAATTATCTACATCATAATTATTATTATTGTTGTTATTCTTCTTACTTATTATTTCAGTGCAAAATACATGAAGTTAATGGAAGCCCCACGTCGATGGAGTGCATGCTCCATGGTACCTCATGATAAAACTCTAAATTATTAGTGGACATAGCCAACATTGAGGGGGCACTTGCCCTTTAAAAAAAAACATATAAAAACACGCCTGGTCTAGACGTATATGAATGAAAAATTGAAAACAATTCTGAAAACCAGCTGCAGGTTCCGTATCTGCACATGGGTGATAAGTGCGTTCTATTCCAACCACCAGTACAGGTGCCTCCGCCGGTAGCCTAAATATAATGTTGGCGCCTTTTTCTGGCCGGATGGGTACCATCTTCCCATGGGGGCAAATGCCCCCAGTACCCCCACCCTTGTTTACGCCCCTGCACCGAGTGGGGAGGAATTATGTTGCAACAGTTATCTCTTACTTGCTCCTACCCCTACTGCCCGGCCGTGATCTTAAGTTGGCCTGTCTCATCATACTGCTACTACCCGTGGCACTACGCGATTCCTGCAGCGCTTGGCATGAATGCAGTCAGCGTGAGTCCAAGCGAGAAATCCTAGTGTTAGGAGGAATACGGCTCATATTCATGGACAAGGTTCTTCAAGATTTCAAAGGAACCATATTTTGTCCGACTTCGATGGTATTTAAGATCTGAAATATCGTGTGGAAAATACGGAAGTTTCGCTGGAGCGCCTACGGGACTGAGCAATTGTCCAGCCCATATGATGTCACCGATTGCCAAACGATATTGAAGGGCCCCTGCCTACCGTGCGCTTGTTATGAAACGAAACCTCACTATATGGCGAAATGTGCGAGAGGCAAGCCTCTGCCGACCGGTGATAGAGCTGTTTGGAAGCTAAGATGCAAATGATGTAAATGTAAATGAGCTTCAAAGTTCACCATAATAATGAGTCGCCAATGCATATTTGCTTCCAGTTTTTTCAACTCAGCTATTCTCCAGTGGATGAAAGCATCATTTTATGAAAATAACATGGAAAAATACCTCCCAGCTCTACTCAAGTGAGGCACTGCCTTAGTGCCTTACATGGGCGGACCGCCCCTGACGAAATCATCTTTGTTTTGCGACCAAAGTCCGGAATCAGCAGGCGCATGCTCTGGTCTTTCATCTCGATTGTGTCTGACCTGATCTGAGAGGTCCGCCAAAATAGATAAATGTATAGAAAAAATGACTTGCTTGCACCGAGTATCGCATTTGTCTCCCTTTGTAGCGTCAGGAGTACTGTGACCCCGAAAACACAATATTGGACTTGGTTTGACACCGCACGCACTCCCAGCGTACACGCTGCTAACATGGACATGACCCATCCAAAGCGCGTGCAAAACCACCACGACACCGAATATATTCGGTCGGAATTCAACCGAACGCAACTCTGTGCGTACACTCTGTAGACACCAACATTCTCTACAGTAACCTTTCCCAACGCCAAATGAAACTCGTCAAAAATTTGTCTTTGCTTCACCAGAGATGTTCACATCCAGGTATGCACCACTGCGCCTACACGCGCGTAGGTGATACACATCAAGAACAAAACAACACTTGTACCAATATGTATAGACATCCGTACTTCAACGGCCATATTTCACACTTCTTGTCAACTCGGAGCCAAAAATAGCTGATGAATGGAGATCACCCACGAAATTGGGAACCTCCTGCCATCCACACAAATGTGAACTATGGAAACCAAAGCATAATTGTATCACTGTCGCCATTATTGCCTTCGTTCATTTTTCTACTATTTTTTTACATACTATTTCCTACTATAATAATACCATAGAACTAGTACTTTTCTGGGAAGTACGAACCAGTATATCTCGGCTCCACCGGAGCCGAGATTGCGTCGTAGACAGCGTACATGACGCTCCTCGTACGCGTCGGCGCACCACGATCATACGACGCCAACATGCCGCGCAGCGCTTCCCATAAACACGCAAATTCACACGGATAGTTGTAGTGGAGGCCGCAAATGCAATCAAGGAAGCGTGGTATATCGCCATGAACATGGTATATATCGTGGAAGAAGCATGGTATCGAGTAATTCATAGATATCGCCGTCACGGTGAAGCTAGCGGACCAGCTGAATTCTGTGTTTCTGACAGCGTACGCCACAGAGCTCGTGGAGCTATACGAGGAGGAGCTCGTCGCTGAGCTGCGGTCGCAAGGGGTGTGCGAAGTCGCCAGCCTCGGCCGCCATCCCCACCCTGGCCCGGTTCTAAAACTGGGCTTCCGGACCCGCCCGCCAATTCCGGACACGCCCACCCATATCTCGGCGGGTCACTTGCACATCGCCCCCCGCCCCCGGGCGCCGCCCCAGGCCCGCTATGCTTGTTGCCAGCGGTACGGTCACCTGGGCAAGGCTCCAGGGATCCTGTCTGTGGGCGCTGTCCTGAGGGACACCCTGCAGACACGTGCGTGTCCGAGGCCCCTCGGTGCGCGGCCTGCCTGGGTCCTCACGCGGTCTCATCACCCCCCCCACACGCTACCCTGCATGGCTTGACACCAAGGGGCGGCAGCAGCGTCGCCTCACCGCTGTAGCCTCTCCGTCGCCTGCACCACCGGTAGTGCGGCCTCGGCCCCGCTCGGCCCCCCCCCCCCCTGTGGCCGACCAATGCAAAGACGGCCGCCCGCCCCGTCACTCTCGGCCGGACCGTCCCACCCCAACCCTTCCGAGACCCGACCCGACCCGACCCGACCCGACCCGACCCGACCCGACCCGACCCGACCCGACCCGACCCGACCCGACCCGACCCGACCCGACCCGACCCGACCCGACCCGACCCGACCCGACCCGACCCGACCCGACCCGACCCGACCCGACCCGACCCGACCCGACCCGACCCGACCCGACCCGACCCGACCCGACCCGACCCGACCCGACCCGACCGACCCGACCCGACCCGACCCGACCCGACCCGACCCGACCCGACCCGACCCGACCCGACCCGACCCGACCCGACCCGACCCGACCCGACCCGACCCGACCCGACCCGACCCGACCCGACCCGACCCGACCCGACCCGACCCGACCCGACCCGACCCGACCCGACCCGACCCGACCCGACCCGACCCGACCCGACCCGACCCGACCCCGACCCGACCCGACCCGACCCGACCCGACCCGACCCGACCCGACCCGACCCGACCCGACCCGACCCGACCCGACCCGACCCGACCCGACCCGACCCGACCCGACCCGACCCGACCCGACCCGACCCGACCCGACCCGACCCGACCCGACCCGACCCGACCCGACCCGACCCGACCCGACCCGACCCGACCCGACCCGACCCGACCCGACCCGACCCGACCCGACCCGACCCGACCCGACCCGACCCGACCCGACCCGACCCGACCCGACCCGACCCGACCCGACCCGACCCGACCCGACCCGACCCGACCCGACCCGACCCGACCCGACCCGACCCGACCCGACCCGACCCGACCCGACCCGACCCGACCCGACCCGACCCGACCCGACCCGACCCGACCCGACCCGACCCGACCCGACCCGACCCGACCCGACCCGACCCGACCCGACCCGACCCGACCCGACCCGACCCGACCCGACCCGACCCGACCCGACCCCGACCTGACCCGACCCGACACGACCCGACCCGACCCGACCAGACCCCGACCCCGACCCGACCCGACACGACACGACCCGACCGGACCCGACCCGACCCGACCCGACCCGACCCGACCAGACACGACCCGACCCGACCCGACCCCGACCCCGACCCGACCCGACCCGACCCGACCCGACCCGATCCGACCCGACCCGACCCGACCCGACCCGACCCGACCCCGACCTGACCCGACCCGACCCGACCCGACCCGATCCGACTCGACCCGACCCGACCCCGACCTGACCCGACCCGACACGACCCGACCGGACCCGACCCGACCCGACCCGACCAGACCGACCCGACCCGACCCGACCCGACCCGACCCGACCCGACCCGACCCGACCCGACCGACCCGACCCGACCCGACCCGACCCGACCCGACCTGACCCGACCCGACCCGACCCGACCCGACCCGACCCGACCCGACCCGATCCGACCCGACCCGACCCGACCCGACCCGACCCGACCCGACCCGATCCGACTCGACCCGACCCGACCCGACCCGACCCGACCCCGACCTGACCCGACCCGACCGACCCGACCGACCCGACCCGACCCGACCGACCCGACCCGACCCGACCCGGCCCGACCTGACCTGACCTGACCCGACCCGACCTGACCTGACCCGGCCCGACCCGACCAGACCCGACCTGACCCGACCCCACCCAACCCCACCCCACCCCACCCGACCCGACCTGACCCGACCCGACCCGACCTGACCCGACACGACCCGACCCGACCCGACCCGACCCGACCCGACCCGACCCGACCCGACCTGACCCGACCCCACCCGACCCGACCCGACCCGACCCGACCCGACCCGACCCGACCCGACCCGACCCGACCCGACCCGACCCGACCCGACCCGACCCGACCCGACCTGACCTGACCCGACCTGACTGACCCGACCCGACACGACTCGCCAGGACACGACACGGCCGACCGAAGGGGGGTGAGTCAGGGACGGATGGAAGGGAAGGAGATATAGAGGGGAGGGAGAAAGCGAAAGAGTAGGAGTGAAATAAAAGAGCATGAGGAGGGGCAGACAGCGGGACAGGAATATAGATATAAATAGAGAGACAGAGAGATGGGTATTGCATATACTACCCCCTGAACGCCCGATGAAGAATCCTTGTGCCCTTGGGAGTTTGCAAGCCTTATGCCAGGAAGTGTCATATTTGGTTAGATCCTTTTTAACATGCTTCAGCGCACCTGTCATGTGCAAGCAATAAGCTCGTTATATCCATAATAGCTTTACAAATTACATTTGGTTTGCTTAATTGATGAATACTATTATGACACATAATTTCACATGTCAAAACAGCCTGACTGAATCCATGCATCTTACAGTTGAAAGGCTTATCTTAGATTGCATGTGCTTTCGCCTGTTTATATTTATTAGATACGTATTGTGGGCCATCGTGCAGATTATACTTCTGACATGTTACAAGGTCGGATTTCAGAGTCCAAAAAGTGATGGATGTAGATAGCAACCGTTTATGCTGATTGTTGTGAGCACTGCGCAGGCCAGCGTGTGTAATAGACAGTGGCAAAGACACCAAGTGGTGCACCATTAACGCAAAAACAGTCTAATTGATGTACTGGCTATGCATATCGTCTCAGATACAAGTAAATTAGCGAAACCTGGTCTTTCCCTCTTTAGTTTGAACAATGATCACACGTGATGGGCATGTATACAAATGATCGCTGGTGTGCTTTATCTGGACTATGTTGGCTGATTTGCTTCGGTCTTTGCCTTTGCCCAGTTGTATGATTTGCCTGGACTATTACACTGGCGAGAAAGTTGAAGAAAGCATCTCGTCACGCTTTGGTGTTGAGAAATTTCAAGTGCTGCACGCCACTCAAGAACCCACTGACTTATTGCTTCAGTAGAACAGAGAAGTGTGCAAAATCCAAGCTCCTAGAAATCGCACACATAACAAGAACCGTCACAGTGAGAGGTGAATACGGTGGGTACTAGGGGCATGTACACCCCATGCAAAGGTTGCGCCAATTCAGTCGGGAAAGGCGTCCGTTCAGAAAGGATTGAGTACACCCCTAGCATCCACCCGTGCATGTTGGGGCTTCAGCATGTTGAGCGATCGGGCAGCTGGGATTGCCAAGGGAGCCGGAAATCCAGATACAGCCTACCACCGCCTCCTGTGCATGATGCAACAAAATGCAGCAGGATGACCGAATCACACACATTTGCTTTACTGCAGAATGTCCTATATCGATCTCTTCAGCCGGAATATGTTTTCAGCTATATTATACATGTTGACTATTATTAGCTTTTATCCCAATGTGCTCTCTGAATTGCCCGCAATACATGTTCGAAGAACACGTCTGGTTTTCCTCTTCATATGCGTGCAACTGGCCGTATACCTCTGGGCGGCCGGCGTAGTATTTTTCCAAATACGCGGAAGCTACAGGGCGCATTTGATTGGTTGATGGGCCTACGGCGTGACGTCATTATCTCTAGTACCCAGAGTGGATCATCTGTAAGCCCCATTCGTCGCATCGGCGGACATTTGAATTCGTCTCGTTTAGCAACGGATGCGTACGGTCTGAGTTCCCTTCAAGCTGTAAGAGACTGAATTGTGAGAGAAAGAGACTTGCAAGAAGCCAGTGTAATTGTTCAAGCAACCCTAACCTGAACCGGCGATATTTTACTTTTGCACGTGGGTACACCGCGTGAGGTAGACACAGATGATGTAAGTACCTATAATGTTTTTTTCCCAGAGGATAAAAAATCCGTGGTGCTAATATCAAACTTCGCTGCAATCCTGGATAGAGATATTCCATTTTATGCGAGAAAGGTGTACTTTTTTGTTCATATCTGCTTCACCGGCACTTGTAAGCCGTCGGTTAGCAAGGCTCGGGTTTTTATCCTTTGAAAGAAAAAAAAAACTAATCGCTACAGAATATTGCACTTATGTATCATGACCAAACCAAGCCTAACCATGCCACTTCAAAATCATTTAAATTTCCGCCGACGCGACGAATGGAGCTAACAGATGATGCACTCTGGGTACCAAAGATAATGACGTCACGCCTCAGGCCCATCAACCAATCAAATGCGCTCTGTTGCTTCCTCATATTGGGAGAAGAAAAAATCACGCGGGCGGCCGCTGACAATGTGTCTACGTCATGTCACGTGACCCGCGCACCCTGAGGTCGGAGGTCGGCTGGCACAAGGACAGTGTAATACTGGCGCCCGGAATACCGTAAGTATTCGTACCGGCAGTGAGCGAGACGCAGAATTATCTACCGAAAATGAGTGTATGACCGTGTTAACACCATCTGCATTGCGCTAATAATACCAGCGAATCCTAGTTGCCTCGGATGCGTGATGCATTCAACAATTCACTCCGTGTAAGAGTAAATCCCACGGGCTAATATGATAGCCGAAGTAGGGCACAGTTGCATATCACGAAAAACATTCGGCAGTAATTGCTTTTCTTCAGATCGGGATCTCGATGTATTTGACCTAAGAAGCATTGCATCTCGTCTTTATGATCCACAAGAATGGGAATCACCAAGTAATTGGAAACTCTCTGACACTCTAACCGCTTGACTAGCTGGTCATGTTCGAAAGCCAGCATTGTATGGCGATTCGATGGACCTGGGTGGATTTGAATTAGCACTTTCCCATCCACGAGGCGGCTGGTAGACTACCAAGTCGTGTGTGAGCTCCACTGCTGGGACACAACTTCAGCCGGCGAGACATTCAATGTCCTACAACTGCACCTCTCCGGCGTATTAACGATCAGTGGTCTGGAATTCCGACACCGACGTTGGAAAAGGCGCCTATCAGAAAATTGCTTCGACTTGCTGCGAACAGTTTTCACTTCCTGAATTTCTTTCCATGGAGCTACTCAATATCACCTTTCGCCCGCACTTTTTTCATCGCATTGCCAGATTGTTTCGAGTCCAAAGTCTTCGCCTGGTGCCCTCCATTTTACGAAAAGTGAATTCCAGGATGTTGCTAGCGGCAGACGCAGCAAACAACACCCGACTTAACATCTTCCACCGGCTAACTTTCACCCATTCCATGTATATTATGGAATGGGAATGGAATGCGGATTAGTAATAGACGAGCCGAATGCCAGGTTGCTGTTGAGCCATCCTACAAAGCAAGTGCATGGAAATATGCATCGCATGGTACACACGCCTGCCGCAAAATATTTCCGAAACGAATCGATTAAGGAGCAGAGGAAACCGTTTGAGGTCGGCTGCTTACAAAGGCAGCATTAGGTATTGCTGCGTCGACCTCCTCAGCACTCAAGAGCACGATTTAATCTTTCATAGACATATCAAAGGGTTTTAAGAATTATAATAATATTCTGGGATGACCTAGATGACCATGAATAAAAACAATTCATGAGCTTTCGGAGCTCTTCGCGGCTCCGTCGTCAGATGCTATATTAAACGAGAAGACAATTAAGGTTTTCCGCAAAATGTCAAACACAGGACACGAGCAGTAAGGAATGCGACACTTCAATGCAGCAAAACACGGCAGCGACTGTAAAACAACGCACTTGAAAATTACATGTAGTAAAGAACAGTAGACTATAACATGCATCACAATTGACATCCTTAATTCTCCCCCACCCCTCCTCAAGACTACTGCTCGTCAATATTAGCCACTCTCGAGATAGTCGACCTTTCTAAACCCCTATCCCGATTCAGCTCTGGTCGGGACTTGCTAATATGGTAAGGTTCTAACAGCTTCTTCTCCTAAACTATGTTTCACATTCCAGAATTTCCACGTCTTTGCAATGGATATCGTGTCGAGTATCTACAGGCTGTTCAGCAATTGCTGACTTTTCTGGTTGGGCCTTGGAGAGAGCGTTCCGTTGTTCCTTCGCGCGCTTGTCTAGCGACCGACCAGTCTCGCCAATGTACGTTGAGTTGCATTCGCATGTTAGGTGGCAGATGGTTCCCGAGCTTTGTCCCCGATCTCTTCGGTCTTTGAGACGTTGGCTCAGTCTGTTTTCAACGACTGACCAGACGCATGAACGATGACAACTCCCAGGGGCCTCAGCGGTGTTCCAGGCGCTCTCCAATGCCCGGGTAATATGGAACTGAAATATATATCAACCTGTTTTCCGTTTTTCTTTTTCGACTATTGTGATTTCGTGTAGCAGACGAAGCGCCATTATTTTGGTAGCCGTTAGCGGTGAATACCTTGTCGAGTGTGGGCAGTTCAAACTTAATGCTGTCCTCGTCGCATATTGTTCGGGCCCTTTCAGTAATACAGCGCACGACACCTTACTTCACCATTTTGGGATGGTTCGACTCTTGCCTCTGGTAGACGTTGGTGTAGATGGGCTTCCTTTAGAAAGATGTTTGTAATCGCCCATCAGTTGTTTGTAAGTTGACATCGAGGAAATGAACACATCCGCTTTTTTTCTCAACTCCATGGTGAACTTGATTGATGGGCGGATGCTGCTGAGATGATTGAAGAACTTGTCGAGATCTTGGAGTCAGTGGCTCCAGCAGGCAAAACAGTCATCAACGAAACGGTACTGGACATCTGGTTCTTTCACCGCCTCGCCGAGCTCCTTCTCTTTAATAAAAAATAATGTAGTCGTTAGCGAGGACTACTCATGAATTGTTTTAAAAAAAAGGTCATCCAAGAAATATTATTATCATCAAGACCACGGCTGAAGTTCATTGAGCTATGCCACTCATGTACACATGCATCTGGGCACCCGTTGTAAGCTCAGTATCAGTATCAATAACAGTATATCCGGCATGGTATGATCCTCAGCGAGGCTGCATGTACACACAGGTAGTATCACATGCCACATATTAATGCTCATCATCAGAACAAAAGTTGAGGAGGTGGCAGGTGACTAGTTACTATCCCAAATAGAGACAGTCTGCACACATCCTGTCTTCACTTTCATACGCCGTTATCGTCTCTCAGCGATTGTAGCAGTGGTGATCGAGGTACCTTAGGAACAGGCGGTGCAGCTGCTTAAAAATGTGCTTAATAATGCGCGTGGGCGACCCCATCAAGTATATATTAACACCATAGGTGGCAGACAGTCGGAAGACAGTCGGCAGACAGTCGGCAGACAGTCGGCAGACAGTCGGCAGACAGTCGGCAGACAGTCGGCAGACAGTCGGCAGACAGGCCGGCAGACAGGCCAGCAAACAGGTCGGCAGACAGTCGGCAGACAGTCGGCAGACAGTCGGCAGACAGTCGGCAGACAGTCGGCAGACAGTCGGCAGACAGTCGGCAGACAGTCGGCAGACAGTCGGCAGACAGTCGGCAGACAGTCGGCAGACAGTCGGCAGACAGTCGGCAGACAGTCGGCAGACAGTCGGCAGACAGTCGGCAGACAGTCGGCAGACAGTCGGCAGACAGTCGGCAGACAGTCGGCAGACAGTCGGCAGACAGTCGGCAGACAATCGGCAGACAGTCGGCAGACAGTCGGCAGACAGTCGGCAGACAGTCGGCAGACAGTCGGCACCACAGTCGGCAGACAGTCGGCAGACAGTCGGCAGACAGTCGGCAGACAGTCGGCAGACAGTCGGCGGGCAGTCGACAGACAATCGGCAGACAGTCGGCAGACAGTCGCCAGACAGTCGGCAGACAGTCGGCAGACAGTCGGCAGACAGTCGGCAGACAGTTCGGCAGACAATCGGCAGACAGTCGACAGACAATCGGCAGACAGTCGGCACCACAGTCGGCAGACAGTCGGCAGACAGTCGGCAGACAGTCGGCAGACAGTCGGCAGACAGTCGGCAGACAGTGACAGACAATGGATTTGTCGTCAATCCCGGCATCACCGCGGAGCCTTGAACTGTGGTGTACCCATTGTGGCGGGGTGGTATACCGTCCACCATAGCATCACTGCTCAACATCAGACGTGGTGTAGTCGGTGTGGCTGTGTGGCATACCGTCCACCATGGCGGATGCCAAGACTCCGAGGTGACGTGCGCCTCTATTCTTCTGATGCACAGGGGAAAAACCCACGACCCAGCCTGCTGGATTGGACACCCTGTGAAGCCGAAGCAAGTTGGGTCACGCTTGGTCATCTCGAGACGGTCAACAGCAAAGTCGTATTCATCTCTTTATGGACCGGCTATCGAAAACCTCCGAATACTCTCTGGAAAACGGCCATTCCGCGTGATTGTTCTGTCGTCCACGAGAAAGGCATCACAATGAATCGGATGAGATTCGTGCTCGGAAATTTGAAACCCTGTCCCAAAGCAACGCGTGCATTAGGAAAGGAGCAATGCATCGCGAGTAATATGAATCAGCGAATAATTGTCGACGTCCAGTACCGGGTGTCTGTTCGCGGCAGAATACGTTGTTTTCAACGCCCATTTGTCGCTTTCGGTCTTCGGGTGGATAGGTAATGCACCCACCTGCTGGTACGCCAAGAGGAACCGCCATTCTTTCCGGGAGAAAGTCGAAACAAGTTGGCGGCAGTTTCTATGGCAATCTGGCAGCTGGAGAAGCCAGAAATAAATATGTCCTGGAACTGAGTAGCAGAGAAGGCTGGCGATCAATACTCGGAACCAGAGTGTATTTGCCAAAAGTTATCCGGACTTATTTCCTTGACTTAAATATCAGAAACTAACTGGCGACGAAAAATTAGCCCTGATCAATTGCACACTACAAAATAAAACAGGAATTATATGTAGGTGGTTAAAATAAGTATGTGTGAGTAAAACTGGATCAGTACGTATATGAATATATGATGATGCATATGTACCACAGGCTTAATTGCATGCAAGTACAGGTGTGTATATGTAGATGTGTGCATGTGTATGGACGTAAATGTGTATGGATACATAAGCAGATGTATGTTTATGTATGTGCACGTTGGTATGTGTGTATGAGCGTATAATTGCATACATGACGTGTGAGTGCATGTGAAGTATGTGTAGGTGTGCATGTTTCATGTGTGTGCATATGCAGGTGTGTATGCTTGTGTATGTGCATGTACATGTATCCAACTCATAGGCGCACCGGAGGGGAGGGGCAGGGGGTCCGCCCCCCCCCCCCCATGAGACCAAAGTGCCCTTTTGGCCAAAAGTGTCCTTTTGACCGAAAAGTGCCCTCTTGGCCGGAATGTCCCAAATTTAGCCCAAAAATCACCTGCCTGATGCGCCCTGCCGGTGCCAAAGGTGCTCTGGGCCCAAAACTGCCCTTCTTGCGATTTTTTTTTCACGCGCCCCCGCCCCCGGTCAACAAACCGGGCCCGGTCAACAAAGTGCCCTCTTGGCCGGAATGTCCCAAACTTAGCCCAAAAATGACCTTATGTGCCCCGCCTGTGGCACAACTGCCCTTTTGGACAGCAATTTTTTTACCCCCCGCCCCCTGGTCAACAAACCTTCCAGTGTGCCCCGGACCGCAGTGCCCTTTTGGAGCCGGTCAGGTGCCCTTTTGGAGCCGGCCAAGTGCCCTTTTCGGTCCGGGCCCCCCATGGAAAAATCCTGGGTGCGCGCCCGATCCAACTTCTCCCTTTTCCCACTCATAGCACATTTCACTTTGTGGCCCAGGAGTTCCTTGATGTTGCTAGCTTGCTACCTAGCTGAGGTGCTCATGGGGCTAATTCTACTAATAATTGGTGGTGGCCTATCTGCAAGCAAAAAGACAAAAAGAAATTCAACCAGTTGTAGTGAACTGAAGGTGTGCAGAAAATGGCACATATGCATTGGCATCCTGAGGCATTCCTAAGCTGGCTGTCCTAAGTTTTGAATAGCTGGCCATAGGAAGACCCAATATCAATCGAGCCTGTAATAGTGTGTGTAGCTAAATAGGATAGGCTGCTGCATACGAACCAGGGGTCGAAATTAGGAAGAAAAAACACGTATACACGACCAAAGAAGGTTGACAGGGCGACTGCCCAACATACTTCGAGAAAGCTTGACCTAAGCGGGACAGAGCTACGGAAAGCCAGGACAGAAGAGATCATCCATATCACTTTCCTCTCCAACAAACCTTGGGCCTAAACCCTTCTTGTTTTCACATGCACACGCTACGGATGTATACGGTTCCGGATATCCTTTGGACATCTTGAGCCGCACATTCTACAAATTGAGATCGTTAAAAATTATTTGGTTGATATGACGATCGCATCATATCAGTAAAACGGTATTTGTTTTATTTTATTTTTTGTATTTTTCTTCTAATGTCGACCCCCGTTTCGTATGCAGCAGCCAATCCTATTTGGCTACACGCACTATAACAGGCCGATTGCTATTGGGCTTTACTATGGCCAGCTATTCAAAGGATGGCCAGCTTGGGAATGCCTCTGGAGGTCAATACATATGCCACTTGTCTGCATACCTTCAGTTCACTACAACTGGTTGCATCTTTTTTTTGTCTTTTTGTTTGCAGATAGCCCACCACCAGAATTCTTAGAATCAGATCATTTGCTGTGGAAATTACATTGCACATGTTAGGCATCCTGAAATACAGTATCTGCAACAATATAGGAATCAGTAGCATTGGACGATATATTTTTGTGCTGCTACCTTAGACCTGTGCGGGAAGAACCACTTCATCGTTCTGATATCTCACACAAAATGTGTGATTATCATGTGCAATAGGGCAGAGGCGATGAGTAAATGGCGATGGTACCTTCACTATCCCCCGCGACAAATGGTATCCATCTGCATTCAAGTGAAATGGAGAATGGCAGCGGCATAGGGAATACTTTAATCATCAGTAAAGCTTCTCGGAGCGATATTTTGCGTCTCGCGTTCTTTTGTGGAGCACCTCACTGTGCTCCTCTCCGACTCCATCCATCACTGTTAAAGTTATTCCCTGAGGTGATTTGCGCGACTAAGAACTGCAAAAAATAAGCCGCCAATGAAGGCAGCGTGTTGGGCTAAACAGTGAATGATTATTGTACTCTGTCTGGTAGCCGACGACATTTGGGAACGACCGGCCACTTTTCCACTTGTGGTATTCCATCAACTTCTTGGCTTCAATTGCACACATTTGGGGATAGGGATCTATGAAGTTGCGAAACGACGGTTCAATGGCTGAATCTGTCCTCAGCAGTGGTTGGTGTAGTGCAACTAGGAGTCACAAGGGCCCCAAGAAGGGCACTTGTTGCTCATAGTTGCACTGATCTTCTTATGCCTTTGTGTCGTTTTCTGTCTTTAGGTCTTTAGTCGTTGAAGTGCTAAATACACTGCATAATTTTCACAATCATTGGCATGCTTCCGAGCGGTAGAAATGTTCAACCGAGTGCTAACATAGGTATTGTCATTTCCAAAAACTGTCAGCGAATGGCAAGCAATTCGGTGTAAGTGAGCATTCTTGGCATTTACGATCACAACCAGCTTTCAAACGTGGAAGCAGCCAGGATCAGCTGGGCGATCCCGTCACGACGTGAGCAGCCCTGCCAAGCCCGTGGCAGCAGGTGCTTCCGCATGCTCAGCACGTTTGGAGGGTTCGCCTCATGTCCGGCCCGCCATCACCACAGACATGCATTTATGCCGCCCATAATATGACATGTTGCAGGTACTTTTCAGTGGGAAGATGCTCGGGGCGCTGGGAGGTTTTCCCTCCCTCTTCTTATGAACCATGCCCATCGACCTTGTTTTAATATTAATGCATCCTATTATATTTTGCGGGAGTTATTGATAGGCCGTCTCTCGCTTTTACGGACTTACTCCGCCTTTGTTGGCATCCATTTTTATCATTTCTGTGCAGTTCAATCTATTTGGTGCCCTTACTCTTTACTGTTCACATGGCGAGGAATCTGCTGTGTTCGTGCAGTAGTAGATATGCCACGCGTCATATTGCACCGATATTGATATATAAAGGGCAAGGCTACAAGTTCAGCATCAGAACCTTCAAAATAATGCACCATCAGACATATGGTATTGCACGAAACAATGAATGGAAGCCGTCTGCCACTGGTAACTTGGTCGTTTCTGGCCATCCCAGTGTCATTGCTTTCCCACCTTAATTTCCGGTTCCAGTGAGTCTTTCCAGTTCTTCCCGCATCAATAACCGGCCACAACTGTCTGTCTGAGCGAGCATTTCGTAAACAGCTCAGCAAGTTGTCACCTCTGGACCTATCCACCGACTGAAACAACTTCACGCTTAGATGTTCCAAGCGGAGGATTAGGGTTCTCTGTGGTCCATAGGTTTACCCAGTGCAGGCACCGCGTCCCACTCTGTCAGTGGAAATCCACCTTCGCATGTTCCAGAGATGTGCTCCAGAAGAACTGCATCGTGCAGATAATTGAGCCCGCCCTACAGGAATGACCTCAATTGCCTAATATCCTGGCAGTCCCTGCTGCGATGCCCCACGACAAAACGTGCATCAATGCGCGGAGCTGACGTGATACGACACCACCGGGGGGGGGGGCTGTGCGTGACGCGACGCCGGAGAGTCAGGTCAGCTCACCTTCAGCGGCGGCAGCTGCGCAGACCCTCCACCGGCGACGTCGGCCAGCACCGACCACGAACTGACTGAGCCACATGCGGCTGGCCGCGCATGCGCACACGAAGCGTCGCCGTCGGCGACCGACGGCCCGCCGAGTATCGCCCGACAACCTCGGGGCTCCTGACCTTCACTATCCCCCCCCGACCGACGGCCCGCCGAGTATCGCCTGACAACCTCGGGGCTCCTGACCTTCACTATTCCCCCCCCCGACGGACGACCCGCCGAGTATCGCCCGACAACCTCGGGGCTCCTGACCTTCACTATCCCCCCCCCCGACGGACGACCCGCCGAGTATCGCCTAACAACCTCGGGGCTCCTGACCTTCACTATTCCCCCCTCCGACAGACGACCCGCCGAGTATGCCTGACAACCTCGGGGCTCCTGACCTTCACTATTTCCCCCGCCCCCGACGGACTACCCGCCGAGTATCGTCCGACAACCTCGGGTGTCTTGACCTTCACTATCCCCCCCGACGGACGACCCGCCGAGTATGCCTGACAACCTCGGGGCTCCTGACCTTCATTATCTCCCGGACGGAAGACCCACGAGTATCATGGGGCCAAATGTGGGCTCCCTCTTTGGCTGCCTTTCTGACATCCACTGGTCCCAAACCGTCTGCAGTTCAAGTATCTGCCGGCCCCCTCATTTTGGTATCTAATTTAACTTCACGTCCCCTATTACCTCACTACCGACCAATTCATATTAGCGATCGGATATGCTGACCATTTCATTGTACCCAGACAATCTTAGTCCCCATCGAGACGTACAAAGGCTCTTTAGCTCCTGAGGGCACTGACCAGTTCATGGTTCCTATGACCTTATCAAATGTTCCGAATTTTCTGCACCTATCACCAGCCAAGAGTTGCAAATCGCATCATCAATCCCACGCCAGCTTGGGTTAAAAAGCCGTTTAGCGGTTGTGAGTGTTTCAAGATCGCGTCTAGGTCCCGGTCTCTCAACGCTGCAAGGGTTCACACCGTCTCAAGCAAAGTCAAGTTAAGCTTCACGTCTGCATTTCCTACGGCTACCAAGACGAGTAAAAAATCTGTCAAAAAGGCGATGTGCAGTTCATTTGTGACTTGGAAGGTGAAACCGTTGGCTTTCTTATTCGCGTGCGTAGGTATAGGTTTGAGTATTTCCGCATAATCTGGTGACAAACAGGTATTACTCATCAAGTTAGGCGATTCGTGTTTGCACATTAATTACAGTATTGAGATAGTTGGGATATGGTTAAGATAGTCATATGTGCACAAGGTACAATGCTGGGTGTTCCTAACGTTAGAGCTTTTATTCAACAGTGCACGCTTTGATGGTGGTTATTTGTTTAACGACACATCGACCGTTGAATCACATAGCGTCGCCAATCTCTCACGCCGACTGGTCGCGGGCGAAGAGTAGCGACAGGTGAGATTCGAACCCACAACATTTCGATTGTGAGACGGGCAACTTACTCCTAGACTACTCGTCCCCAGTGCACACTCTGAATTCTAAGCTTATGGGTAGAGGTAAGGAAGCGCAGACAACCTTGAGCATTGTCCTCTCACGCGACTGGAACGCACACTCGGATACAGATACAAACGGATTCTGTCGATGCCCACGTCAGCTGACATCTCAACGAGCCTACCGATGAGCTGCGACACTGTGTACTACACAGGCACACGCAAGGCAACATAGCAACACAACAGAAGCAGCTGCAAACGCCTCGCCACGACGAGCAGCACGGTGCAATGGTGAGCACGAACCGCCCGACAAAATCCTGTGCTTCACCTCCAATCAGAGGTGCGATGATTGCGGATAAAGAGCTAACGTTATGTAGCTGAACAGCGCCCACACTGCCGAAAATATCGCGTTTCATCGCAGATGGGACGACTGTGACACGACTGGGACACGATGGACTTATTTTAAGAATTAGCGCCCACGTTAACGACAAATATCGTGCCTGCGCTCAGGTCAGGGATACGGCGACTGCGCGGGCCCATGTAGGTGGTGTGTACTGGGGGCATGTGCTCAGACCCCCACCCCATGGAACGTCGCACTCCTCCGGCTGGGAGAAAACACCACGACGGTAAGGGTCGAGTGCAGACTTGCTGTTACGAACAAGTCTGCAATTTACCGTTGATATTGGACCCAAAGGTCAAGTGTTAGACCCTAGGCTGCCACCAAGCATTGTCATGCCAGTAATTAGGAAATGGTTGGGTGCAAGCACTGCGGGACAGCATGCCTCCCAGGCGTACCTCTCAGCCATCCGGGTGCGTACAGCGGCAAAAATACCAGCTCCACAGAAAGCGGGCTCAACTCAACAAACAGTGGGGTGCCTAATAGCAACACCACGCTTTGAGCACCGCTCGCCTTCCCCCTGATCTATCCTGGCTCCGAGGCTACTTGGCACAAACATTAGGGAGTATCTCCGAGACTGTTCCAGGAATATCTGTCCAGCGAAGGTAGACATTGGTGTTGATGTCTTTCATGTTGATTTAGATTTGCATTATACTACGTTTGGAACGTTTCAAATAATATATCAGTCCACTGACCGTATTGACACAAAAACCCCGGTGAACTTTTAAACAAACGTGGCTTGCCACTTCACACATTCATGGTGTTTAAAATCCTGATTATTAGTAGCGTTCTGGGCAAAGAAGTGTTTTCCTAGCTTTAATCCGTGCTGCCTCCAGGGAGGTATCTTTTCATGTTCTTCTGGTTTCTTTTTCTTCTCTTTTTGAATGTTTTGATTCCGGGTCGCTTTTCAGAATCCAGGCATGAAGTTGCGGCAGTTTCGATTTTTTTTGCGCAAATGTGTGGCTCTGATGCGACTTGTTTAGGGTCCGAACACATATTGTGTGGTCTTAAGTATATTTTGCGAGCTTTTGGCGTCAATTTTTGCGGCCCAGGCGTCATTTACGCTGATGTTCAGGTGCGATTTTTTTGGCACGGTGTGATGCTCTAAAGCCCTGGCCAAATTATTTTGGGGTCCACCATATCACATGGAGCCAAGAGAGGAAATTTTCCCTTTGGATTCCTTCTTGAGTATTCCTGCCTGTTCACTTTTGTTCAATTGAGTGCCAGCTGTTCTGTGGAACAGTTGGCATTGTCCACTGTTGGTACCGTGCGGAAACATTGCAAGTTCTATCAGAAGGCAATTCAGTTCAACTTCCCGTACAGTTTCTGGAAATGAAATAGTCTAATTATAGCACGTTTTTACAATTATAGCTACACACATTGCATAATGTGACAGCATCATCCTAACAAAGTAAAAACAAACCTCTGATCTATCAGAAGCGAAAACTTTGATGGCTATGAAATGTTCCCAGAACTATTGGGCAAACCATAAGGCTGAAGATAGTTAATTATAATGCATTATAAAAAGGCGGTCCGATTCAATGGTTGGACATCTGGGAAAAACTAATATAAATTCATCCTATGGGGAACATTTGATTCTCTATCTTAACCCGCGCAGTCTCTCCGGTCAGATCCTGACACCCCGTCTCGCGGGGAGCGGGTAGTAACCCATCTAAAATCCAAACTAAGCGTCGCACGGAAACGAAAGAGGTGTCATCGGAGAGCGCTCGACCAGTAGGGTTCGGATCCATCCCAAAAACAAATTTCCCCCTAAAAGTGACGTCACTAATGGGGCTATATTTTCACGACTTTATACGACTTACATTATTTTTTGGGTGATATTCGAGATAAAAAAGGAATCAGAAAAGGACAACGAAATCGACCAGGGCTATAAAATAATTTTCCCCGAAATACAAATTCTATTTTTTTAAGTAGAAAATTTTGAATTTTCAAGTTTTCTATAATTTTCCTTTTCTAGTGGGTAGATCAGACCGAGAAACGTTGGAAGTCAACGCAAAGGTCTCTCAGGACGTTTATGCAGGGTGTATGGAAAGGCCACCTTGGCCAATGTGAAGGGCCTCTGGGTAGACGAAATGGGACCCGGGCTAACGGAAAGGGACCCTGGCCGATGAGGAAAACCCAGAGTCAATGAAGAGTGTCCTTGGGAAGATGATGAAGGCCTCTGGCTTGACCATCATGAAGGTCTTTTGGATCGATGGAGCTGGCCCCGAATCATTAGAAGTGGCCAGTCTGGCGGGGGGGAGGGGCGAATCAATATGAAGGGCCTCTGGGCTGACGACGTGGCCGAAGCAGAAGAAAGGGCCCTTGGCCTGATAGAAAGGGCCCCTGACCTGATGCAGAGGGCCCAAGTATTCCAAAATGGGTCCTTGCCCGAAAAGGCTCTGGGTCGTCAAAGAGGGGCCCTGAGACGACAGAGGGGTCCTAGTTGCCGGAGAGGACCTCCGGTTGTCAGAAAGAGCCCTTTGGCCATCAGATGTGGACCAAGCCATACAAGGACGCCTGGCCAGATGGGGGCCCAAGCTGTTGAAAGATGGCTTCCGGCCTGACAGAGGGGGTCCTGAATCGCTAAGGAGGGCCCCCGTACCGAAGGAGAGGAACCCTAGCAGCAGGAAAGCACCGGACCGCCGGAGAGGGACCGGAGCCGGGATGAAAGGCCCCTGGGTCAACGGAGGGGACAGAAACACGCGCAGGGCCCCTTGGGTGATAGGGAAAACCCAAGCTTTTAAAAGAGGAGACTCTGGCTGGGCGGAGAGAGTCCTAGGTGTGAACGAGGGTCCCCGAGACGACGGAGGGGCCCGGACCGGACGCGCAGGGCCACTAGACCAGCTTTGGCTGACGCCGGTAGAGAGGGGGAAAGGGGTCAAGAGCTGATAGGGGCCTCGGGTCGACAAGGAAGCCTCCTAGTTCGGAGACGACTCGGGCCGAAGCGGAAGGATCCCGGTGGCCTGCAAAGTGCCCCAAAGCCCATGGAGGGGCCAGGGCCGTTAAAAAAAATCAGTGGCGTTGCCAAGGGGTGAAGCGTAACCGGCCCTTTGGCCAGTCCGATGGGATCTTCAAGTGACCGGCCTAAGGGTAGATATATAACCGAGGAAAGCATATAATGCATCCTACAGCTTGCGTGGAAAGGGCCCTTGATGGCTGAAAACACGAGGAAACATTACCTTATACCTGAAGAAGCCCTGAAGGCTGGCGAGGACCGTAAAGGCAAGAGAGGGCCCTTCTGGAAGTCAGAATGCACATGCCAGCTAGAAAAAGCAGTCTCAGATTGAGTAGACTCCTGACAGCTGATGAATACATTGTCTGGGCGCCTGAGTGCCAGAGAGGGCTGGAATGTCCATGTAGTTTGAAAGAAACCCTGAGGGATGAACGGTGCCCCTAAGAGCTGAAGATGACTGGTGGCTTTGTACCCCTCATGGCTTGGTACCCTTCGGTAATGTTATTTTTCCATGTTCCATATTCAAACTAAAAACATGCATTTAAAATAAGGCCTTGGACCATCTTGTCTTAGTGAGAGATATCCAGCCTTGACTGTAAATGGATGTGAAACTTTATGCTTTTACCATGATAATTTCTTGGCTTGGCCAAACACAGCAATATGCCAATCATACTGCAAGTGAGCACCAATAATTCCCTTGCTGAAGTCCTAGCTCCGTCACTGGTCTCCATGTCGAATCGCCGCTTCTGGTCCCACGTTCAAGCCACACCAACATCCCCGTACATTCACAGCTTCTCTACGGTCGCAACAGAACTAACAGTTCCAGATCTACCGCTAGAGTGCCGCTGTGGTTTGTTTTCTGATCATTCGAGTTGGGCAGCCAGCTTCAACTCTTTGAATTTGTTTCCATTGGTCGTAAAAACCATCTCGTATGAGTACGCTATGTTCGGGGCATCCTACCACTAGCCGAACATAAAAGCCATCGAATGGAGCGTGGTGGGATTACTTTGTGTTATGGGTTTCCGAGTATAGCAGGACCAATTTCAGTAGTCGCACATAACCAATGGGTAAGCGCGGTTGTTTATGAAGCTCCGCTTTGACTACTGGTAGTATGTGCAGCTACTGCCTGTGAGACTGCAGGAGTATGCGGAGTAACACTCACTCACCATCCAACCAACCAACCCAACCCCACTTTCATACATCAGTTCACTTCACACAACCAAATTTTATTTCGAACTGTATCCCAAAAGCATTCAATATTACACAGAAACTCGCGCTATTTTTAGACGGTTCCAGGTGCTTTGACGGTGGTTTGACTCAAACATTGGTTGGTTCAAACACTCATTGCATGAGATGAAGAAAGGTTTGTTGGATTGCTTGGTTTTCTTCATTTATATAGAGAGATATTCTTCATATTACACTTGATGCTCACTATGCTTTGTTCATTCGTGTTGAAGGAGAATTTAGCCGTTTCACACGTTCATCTGCGAGTGGGCGAGACGTTTCACTCTCGATGGTTATATTCCACATACCATGGACCAAAAAATAATTAAAACCAAGGGAACGATGTTGAAGGGAATTAAGATCTCACTCTAAACCTGATTGAACCCATCGCATGCTTTTCGGCTGCTTTAGAGCAGATACATTCCTGCTCTAATTACCAAAACGCTCATCTCCTACCAAGAGAAAGGAAGTTCCCCTCTCCCCGGACCAATAAATACGTTAATAAGGAAGCTTGCGATTTTTTAGAACGGCGCTTTATACGGCGAAGTTACCTCATTAAAATACGTGCAGTACGATGAAAACGAAGCGCTCGAAAAGGCGGTTTGGTCTGGTCATCTAAAAGTGAAGCATCAAAGCAAATGCGAAACAGTAAAGGAAGGGAACTATAAGATGCATACATTTCATACCATTAACGGTAGCTATGCGACTTCCAAAACAAAACCAAAAAACACTTCCGAAGATATCGATGATTTGATTATCACATTGACGACGGTCTTAGCAGATCGTGTTGCGCGTGTTTTGCTGGAGGAGAAAGCATCTGCAAACGCGCAAGCGCGAATCAACAAAACGACTTGTGTGTAAATGAAATAGATGTGTTGATCACCTTGTGTTCATAAATTCCTTTGCTCTGTTTTCTCCATGGTTGTACAAAACCTTCGGGCATGCTAGGCAGCGGTCTGGGTAGTGTGGTTAAACTGTCATCCTGTTTCATTTCATAACACATATATAATTCAAGGTAATTAGGGTCATGTCGTTCATCATACCATGCGTTCCTCAACCAAAAGTATTTCGTCTAATATTCAGCTCATGATTGGTTCTCGTCAGTGGCCGCCGCTCTCATTACGGTCTCACCAGTGGCCAGTCCAATCATAGTATCATCGTCGGTTTGATTATCCTCATCAGTGGCCAGTCCAATCATAGTCTCATCGTCGGTTTGATTATCCTCATCAGTGGCCAGTCCAATCATAGTATCATCGTCGGTTTGATTATCCTCATCAGTGGCCAGTCCAATCATAGTCTCATCGTCGGTTTGATTATCCTCATCAGTGGCCAGTCCAATCATAGTCTCATCGTCGATTTGATTATCCTCATCAGTGGCCAGACCAATCATAGTTTAATCGTCGGTCTCATGAGCTTCAGCAGTGGCCAGTCCAATCGTAGTCTCATCGTCAGTCTGATTGGCCTCATCAGTAACGGGACATTTTGTTGCTGAACGATCAAATTTGCGCCGCGAACATCGGACACTTGGAATGAAAATTCGACATGGCGGCCTGTTATCAACGCGATGGCATCATTTTGCCAACTGAGTTGTTATTATTTCCCCACGCGAACCTTGCCGACATTTCTTGGCCCGTTTCTCGACAGCTGGTGCGCATAATTGCATATGGAGTCTCTCTTATCCCACTGTCATTCGGAACAAGCCCCTGGTGATAACTTATGGAAAGCCGGCAGTTAATGGACTCTCAATTACACACAAAAAGCCTTTCGATCGCCATCAAGACCATAAAGAAGCCGTTCCGAGAGGAACGATTTCCTCCCACACATACATTAATGGCGAAGGCGCCGTCCGTAATGTTCACGCCTCACTGGGCCGTGGGTGGCTTTTATGCCAAATAAATCGCATTGTAACGACAGCTTCCCGAGAGGCAGCGTCTGCCAGTCGCATTATAACGACAGCGGCTCCAAGAGGTGGTGCTGCCGGTCGTATTGTAACGACAGCTTCGTGAAGAGGAAGTGTCTTCAGGTCGCATTGTAACGACAGCTCCCCCAAAAGGCAGTGTATGCAGGTCCCGTTGTAACGACAGCCGTCCCAAAACGACAGCTGTATGCAGATCGCACTGTAACGACAGCTGCCCTACAAGGCAGTGTAACCAGGTCGCGTTGTAACGACAGCTGCCCTACAAGGCAGTGTAACCAGGTCGCATTGTAACGAGAGCTGCCCTACAAGACAGTGTAACCAGGTCGCATTGTAACGACAGCTGCCCTACAAGGCAGTGCACCCAGGTCGCGTTGTAGCGACATCTATCAGGTCTTGCAGGGCCGCTATCGGAGACCTGTCGTACAGCATGCGCTTCGGTCGGACGCAACCCGAACATCGCAAAGCCGCAGATGGTATCAATGTTTCCCGGGACAGCTTGTCGTTTCTGACGTTCGCGACTATCCGCGCAGGGCATGGTATCCGTAACCGCCCAGGTCAGGGCGCCGTACCCAACTGCCCAGGGCAGGGCTCCGTATCCAACTGCCCAGGGCAGGGCGCCGTATCCAACTGCCCAGGGCAGGGCTCCGTATCCAACTGCCCAGGGCAAGGCTCCGTATCCGACTGCTCATGACAGAGCTCCGTATCTTACTGCCCAGGGCAAGGCTCCGTATCCAACTGCCCAGGACAGGGCCATTGTTGTATATGTCAAAATATAAGCCGGTCTTCTCTAGCCTCAAGGCACACCAAGGCTAGTGCATTGCACAGTGTGCAGTGCACCCAGGGCATGTTGCACAGTGTGCAACATCGAAGAGCAAAAGGAACAACACGCAGCGTATTTACAAAACCGAGTGGTCATGTACGTTCTGAAGTCCACTTCAATGTTCAGTCTCGCAGCTTTGTTCTATCCATTCAACATTCTGACTTTCAAGAAGAATCTTTCTCTTGAGAGGACATCACATTGAGCATTTGAATCGTAGCACTATTATATACACAATTCAAAGATTCCATATTCGATAATCTTCAAACTGTATATGCACTACTATCAAATCTCATTTAGTACATGATGACATTCCCATTGTCCCACTGCCGTTTAAGCTCTGTTTCTGTCATTAAACTAGGCCAGACTCCTTGAGCTTCATGAGATTCGGTACCGGCTGTAAGCTACTCAGCACAAGCAATAGATCACTGAATCAGCGATGAATGAGTCGAAACGAAAACAACCTTGTAAATTCGAACAGCGCAATGCCTTGCCAGTAATTCTTGCATAATGCGATCACCTCACGCGCCTCGGTGGAAGGGCTTTGTTTACAAACCGTCAAGGGTCGTGTTGCACGCGGCCATACCATGAGTCACGGAGGCCATACCATGAGTCACGGAGGCCATACCATGAGTCACGGAGGCCATACCATGAGTCACGGAGGCCATACCATGAGTCACGGAGGCCATACCATGAGTCACGGAGGCCATACCATGAGTCACGGAGGCCATACCATGAGTCACGGAGCCCATACCATGAGTCACGGATGCCATACCATGAGTCACGGAGCCCATGCCATGAGTCACGGAGCCCATGCCATGAGTCACGGAGGCCATATCATGAGTCACGGAGGTCATACCATGAGTCACGGAGCCCATACCATGAGTCATGGAGGCCATACCATGAGTCACGGAGGCCATACCATGAGTCACGGAGGCCATACCATGAGTCACGGAGGCCATACCATGAGTCACGGAGGCCATACCATGAGTCACGGAGGCCATGCCATGAGACACGGAGCCCATACCATGAGTCACGGAGGCCATACCATGGGTCAGTGAGGCCATACCATGAGTTACGGAGGTCATACCATGGGTCACGGAGGCCATACCATGAGTCACGGAGGCCATACCATGGGTCACGGAGGTCATACCATGGGTCACGGAGGCAATACCATGAGTCTCGGCGGCCATACCATGAGTCTCGACAGCCATGCTGAGTCTCAGCGGCCATGCTATGATTATCGCCTTAACTATTTTTTTTTGTAAATGGCGTCCTGGACCACGTATCAGGGAGAGAGAGAGAGAGAGAGAGAGCGAGAGAGGGAGTGTGTGAGAGAAATAAAGAGAGAGCGAGAGATGCGCAGTGATCGTCACCGCGCTGAGGATACCAGTGACACATCACTCCGCGATTTGTCACTGCTGTACCACCAACGGCGAGGCTGATGGTGTTGACATTGTGAACCGCATTCCAGGACTCCAGGTTGTGTTCCGCTTTGTATGCGATGTAAACCGGCATGCGACGTCATGAGATGACGGGACAGGAATATAATATTCCACAACGATGACGGTAGCTGGCCAGGACAGTGCTGATCAAACACATCGGAACTTAAATACCAGGCAACTAATTACAATTAATACGTAGACACGTGATATCATATAGCAGAGCAATGCGAGGGTCTTGCCATGTAACATTGCAGGCCTTGTACCAGCTGCCTATTCCGATAGCTGTTGCTATGTTCTTTCGTTCCATAATTATTGTTTAATAATGCTAGGTTACTTGTGTTTTCGGTGGATTGAGTGCCATTTGGCAGCAATGCATTTTGATATCGGGTGCTTTTTCAGTTTGATTGTTCTACATCGTGATCATTACAGGTGATGCTGGGTAGGTATTGGTGATGACAGGTAGCTCGCAGTCATCACCAAATGCGAATTAAAATAAATGCGTGTCAGCTGAAGCCGAACGAGGCACAGCGAACGATAGTGGCGCATGGACCGGACCGTCCATATTTCATGCTCATTGTTTTCATGCTCGAGCATGGTGAAGTTTGAACACTGAATAATATTGCATGTTGGATTTCTGAATGTGGTAGCGGTACGATGTGACTTAGATACATGGTGCGGTAGTTTAAAGATTTTTGGACGCTTAATGAATCAAAGCACAATGCTCTCAATGTTCCTGCTACCTCAGACTGAGGATGTAAGATACAGAAGATATATTCACTTAGATATAGAAGGCTGAGAGATTTCATCGAGGTCTTTAAATTTGTACATGGTCTGGAGAGGGCATATCTTGAGGGAATGTTTGAATTGAAAAGAAATGATGCAATTAGAGGTCATAAATTCAAAATTAAAGTTAACCACAGCAGAACAAAGTTAAGGCATACTTTCTTCACCAACAGGGTAGTAGAACACTGGAACCAGCTGCCAGAAAACATTGTCAGTAGCAGCACATTGAACATCTTTAAAAACAGCATGGACAATCATTATAAGAATAGAGGGCTTGCTTTTCAGTATTACAGGGAGGGCTGATCGACGGATTTGGTGGGCGACTGGCTCAGTGTACAGAGTGCAACCAAGAAGGGCCCTTGTGGCTCATAGTTGCACTAATCTTTTATGTCTTTATGTCTTTAGGGGAGAGTTGGGTAAGACGGGCAGGGTGGGAAAGACGGGCACCAGGCCTGTATCCTAAACTAGTAACGACATCTATCCCCAACTTAGCGAAGCAATTAGCAAGCTGACTCTCTTTCGGCTAGCGAAGTCACGGTTATGGACATTCCGTCGTTTTCCAGATTTTATTCATAAACTAAAATTGTACATTGCTTTCCGAACTGAAAAATATTGTTTTGTAGCGTCCTACGATCGTGTGTTTGGGACTTTTGCGCCCAACCTCTCACAGAGGCTTAATTTGCAGGGGTCTGATAAGCTGTGTATATCGGTTTTTTGTTCCGGAAAGATGGCGGCGAAGGAACTCGTTTTGTATTTGGTGATGCTCGAATGGGGCAAAACGGGTAAATATGAAAAAAAATGCCCGTCTTGCCCCATCACATTACTTTTGTACAAAAGGTGTTGTAGTATGAGTCAATAAGATCAAATGTAACCTTTTCCTCATTAAATCCTAAAAGAAGAAAAAGTAGTAGTTAAAAGCAATGTTTCGGAGTCAGATGTTGGTTTTTTTTCCTCACCGGTTCCGAGGTGGAAACGGCTTCGGCAATTGATGGGGCCCATAGGGGTTGGCCGAGGGGCCCCATGCAGCGATTGGGTCACCGACCACAGCAGCGATCGGGTCACCGACCACGGCAGCGATTCGGTCACCGACCACAGCAGCAATCGGGTCACCAACCACAGCAGAGATCGGGTCACCGACCACGGCAGCGATTGGGTCACCGACCACGGCAGAGAGGGGCACGCTGGAGTACAGTCCCGCGGATATTTTGCCGCTTCCGAAGGCAAACCTCCCAGTATCCTCTGCTTCTTCAAGGAAGAAGAGGAAGCCATCGGCGCCAGTCATTCTCACCAGCTCTCCAACCAAAAAGGACCTGGAAGCTAGCCTGGCACAATCATCATCATCAAAGAAGACAGGAGGCGCAAAGAAAAAGGCAAAGCTAGTCGAAAAGCCGAAAACAAGGGGGCTGAAGAGCTCCAATAAAGAAGACGAATCAATGGTTCCCTGCTTATACTGTGGAGGAGCCTTCGGTGATTCAGTCGCCGGTGAAGGATGGGCTTACTGCTCTGGCTGCCAAAAATGGGCTCATGATGAATGTCCTGGATTGGGTGACAACGACACCAGCTTCGAGTGCGAGTTTTGCTCCTCCTGAGCTGGCTTTATGAACTGATGTGCATATTGAGGCGATTGTCACATACGTCATGATGTGTTCTCTATTTGATCACGTAACATTTTCGAATAATCACAGCCAAAATCCGTTGATGATTCACATGTTTCTAAAACACATTTGGCGTTCAAAATGTAGTGTTTATCGCCGAAGACATATGTGATTTGTTGAAGTTCAGGCACCCATGTTTGGTTGTCTTCGATCTCATTTTGAATTTACGCTCCTGCCTGAGTTCAGTTTGGCAGCTTGCGTAGCTTGTTCAGCTTGAGTCCTTTGGATTCTCAAGCTATCTGTGTGCATTTGGCATTCACAAATCAGCCTGCATATTCACAGGAGTTTCGTTTCGTAAAGCGTTTCTCTGAAATACAGATGCCGTTTTAAAATGAAATACAGCACGGAAGCTTACATATACATATATATACACAGAGAGATACAATAATGGGGTCGAGGGTTCATGTCAGTAGTGTAGCAATAAGGCTAATACAAATTTAGGCCCCCTAGTAGGTATGTATTATAATGAAAAGCTGTGTCGTTGAAAATGCACATTTATTCACCAAGGAACATTCGCCTATTATACTATCATGATCGCCAACATATCGTCTTGCTTTTCAGGATTTAAAGCGCGCAAAACACATATATGTGATCAGATAAATGTATGCCCGTTATGCCCTACATGGAAACCCATCTTACCCCACCTGGTGGGGTAAGACGGGTTTTTGCAGACTCTCGCGGGAAACGCTCTCATTTGCACACTAATGCATGGAAACTGTTGTAACCTCGGAAATACCTGCAGCAATGTGTAGGCATGTCTGAGGCAAAATAGCAAGGCTATCGTGACACTGGTTCCTGAGATATGAAGCGTCAAACACTAGCATGCCCGTCTTACCCAACTTTCCCCTATGTAAGGAGTGGCAATGGGCATTGACATACACATTAAGCAAAATTATTGGTAACCATGCTACCATGCTAAGGCAGAAAGAATGTGGGTATGCAAATATTTATTTTCAATTCGTGTTTCGAGGATGAACAATACCTTCACAGATGAAGTGTTGTGCATATGCGGCCTTAATTCAACAGAAAAGCAGATAATAAGGCAAAAATACACGTGCTATAAACTGTTTTACATGCCTTCCGTGGATTTTGACCGGACCCCAACATGGCTTGAACATAACAGACCGATCGAGCCAGGCCGTTGGTCCTGAAATGTTGGATATTTCCTAATTTTAAGGTTGACAATGCATTGCTTGGTGAACTTACGATCTCATTAATTTACAGGCCAAGGAAGCTTGTGAACAGCAAGAACACATTTTCAGTACTGTAGGAGACAACGACGTATGCTGAACGCCATGTTACAGGCCAATATCAATATCCCATTCAGCAAGGTAATTACGAGGAATATTTAGATAGCACATGCAACCATTCCTGTTGTATATGCTTCATCGGATCAACATGTTGAACTTCATTGCAATCAGTGCATGCAATCACAATGAATGATACGGGAATGGCAACACGTCGAATTCATAGCCACTCATAACAACGTTCTCCTTAACATTGCCATCGGAAGGCCAACTTGTCAAAATTGTAGCCAATCATGACAGTGTACCCTGAACATGTCAAACTCATAGCTACTCATGAAAGTGTTGCTTAAACATGTCAAAGTCATGCTACTGATGCAAGTGTCCCAGTAGCATGTCAAAACCACAGCCCCTTATGACAGTGTTCCGTAAACATGTCAAAATCATAGATGCTCATGGCAGCATTCTCTAAAATTGTCACGAGGTTCATCAATGTGGAACCACATATACACTTTAATTTTGTCCTAAGTATATATTTCACATTCAATGAGTGACCTTTTGAAGCAAAACACGTATGTCGTTATTATTAGGCTGCAACCACGGACTGCTGGTTTAGTCACTTCGCACAAGGCAGCGGCGATACGATATTGCGTTCGTGGTAGTGTCTTAGCACACCACTTCGACATGCTGATAACCATAACGTGCGTGAGTGAGAACAAAGAGATCCGGCCGGGTGGTTTTGAGATGTTTTTGCCTTGTGGATAAATGAACCGAGGAATGCACATAGTTGTGTGCAGTAAAGTTCAGTTCGAAACAAAGGCTGCGTTCTTTGTCACGTTCGCTCCACGAATTCCGTGGACTCTGACATCATATGTCGGTCTTTGTCTATTCATCACGAATTCCGCGGCAAGATTTCGTACATTCCGCGGGGAACTCGTGGACTGAAAAAAAAGCTGTGCAGCCTCTTCCTGTGCAGCCTCTTCCTGTGCAGCCTCTTCATGTGCGCCTTTCCTGTGCGGCCTCTTCCTGTGCAGCCTCTTCCTGTGCGCCTCTTCCTTGCGGCCTCTTCCTGGCGCCTCTTCCTGTGCAGCCTCTTCCTGTGCAGCCTCTTCCTGTGCAGCCTCTTCCTGTGCAGCCTCTTCCTGTGCAGCCTCTTCCTGTGCAGCCCCTTCCTGTGCAGCCTCTTCCTGTACAGCCTCTTCCTGTGCAGCCTCTTCCTGTGCAGCCTCTTCCTGTGCAGCCTCTTCCTGTGCAGCCTCTTCCTGTGCAGCCTCTTCCTGTGCAGCCTCTTCCTGTGCAGCCTCTTCCTGTGCAGCCTCTTCCTGTGCAGCCTCTTCCTGTGCAGCCTCTTCCTGTGCAGCCTCTTCCTGTGCAGCCTCTTCCTGTGCAGCCTCTTCCTGTGCAGCCTCTTCCTGTGCGGATTCTTCCAAGATGGCGACAATGCACATTGGAGAACTGATGTGCTAATCAAGAAAGACACTGCAAATTCGTAAATAAATTTGTGGGGTGTATACCGTTGGGCGGGATTGTACGAAAATGTCACTAAGGAATGTTTACGTTCCCACCGGCGATTGTTCTCCATCGCAGCGTGGCCAAATTATCAACATTTGAGGTGAAACAGCAGTAAACTAAGCAGACACTACCTTCAGAAACTTCTTTGTGTTCTGATTATGTGCATCTCCACCCAGTAAACGTGCCGATGTCGGTCCGCTGTCCGCATGTGTCGGGGCGGGCTCGGCATCTCGCAAACGGCATACCGACATCCGGCCGTTGCCGGCCCAACTTCGGCATACCGCAATGTCGACAGGTTGAATACGGCATATCAATAGCGGCCAACTGACGTCGGGCCGTTATCAGACATTTCACTCCCCAGCCGACAGCGGGCCCCTAGCGTTCCGACATCAGCCTGACAGCGGCCCCATGTTGGTTGAGTCTCGGCTACATGTCGGCATTAGCGGACACTCCACTCTTAAGCCGACAGCGGGCCACTGGCGTCCAGACAGCGGAACGATGTCGGTCCGCTGTCGGTATGTTCACTGGACAATGACCAACGTAAATGTCCTCCCTGCCTGCCGTTTGTCGTGAAATGCCTTCTGCCGCTGTTAAAGCCTGCCCTGGACATATCTGACATTCATCTAGCTATTACGCGAGCCATTTCAGAATAGTTTCCCGTTTTGATGTCCGTATTACTGTTGAAACAATGTGCCTTAAATAGGACACCAATGGCCAATAGCAATAAGATCACTGTTGGGGACTCCGTAAATCTCGCGAGCATGCGCGTGGCGTTGCTCCGCGTAGCGCCTCCAGTGCCGAGCGAACGCCTCCGCTGCAAAGCGCCGAGCCGACAGAGCTTTTCTCCCCGGAATTATTCGGTTATTGTCGGTGACGGCGACTGCAGGTGTCGCCACTGTTATTGAAACGCCAGCTGGCGGCGCCGTCGCCGCCACTTTATTGGCGCCAAATGTGTCGGCGCGAGGCCGCGCCGGAACAAAAAGCCGGGAACGTCGCCGGCCGTAGGCGGAGCCGGCGCGCGTTTGTCGTCGCATGTCCTCGGCCGCTGTCGTTCGAGCGTCGGGGACGACGTCACACGAACCCGGCCGTGCCGCACGTGGTGTCCGTCGCAAACATCGCCGGACTCGAGGACGATGCCACGTGAAGTTCTCCGTGCCGCACGTGGTGTTCGTCTTAAACATCGCCGGATTCGAGGGCATGCTCGCCCATCTCCACACGAACGGTTTTGATAGGCAAAACTAAATTGAGTGACGACGAGTTGTATATGAGCACATAAAATGTTCGGAACGACAGGCAATAACTTTTCCCTCAGAATGCCAGGCTTATGCAGTATTCGTGCCACTTCGGAGTAAATTGAGAATCTCCACCAGAAGAGTGAGAAGGGAATAATTTTGTCCGTAGCTCGATGTCGGACACAATTACGAATGCAACCACTCCTGGCAATCAGGCAGACACAATGGAAACGATCACATCTGGAAAGCAGACGGACACAACGAAAACAACCACCTTTGGCAACCAGATAAACACAATGAAAACAATCACATCTGGCAACCAGATGGACACAGCGCAAACATTCACATCCGGCAACGAGATAGACACAGAACATTCGCCCATGGCAACCAGATATACATCCGGTAGATACAAAGCAAACCTTCACCTCCCGTAGCAATATAGACACAATGCAAGCGATTACCCCTGACATCCAGATAGGCACAACGCAGACATTCACCACCGGCTTAAGATTAACACAACGCAAGCAGTCACCTTTGGAAGCCAGATAGGCACAGCGCAAACAATCCGTAAAGAGCAGCAATAGGTCACATTGCGCATTCGGTTTTTATATTGTCTCATTTCATGTTTCAGATTAAATTGAACTGCTATGCAAATAGGTCATATTCCACTATACTCCACTCCTCACGAATGTTTCTGAGCACTTACAGTCTTTTGAAGACAACGATCCTTCTGTAAGTTCCTTATGATTTTTACCACCATGAATAGTTGATGGCCATGCGAAATACGTGATAGTGTACATGACGACGCCGTTTTCAAGGGAGCGGTGATGGCACATCAGCGGTGTGGCAGTTGACGACACATCAGCGGTGTGGCAGTTGACGACACATCAGCGGTATGGCAGTTGACGACACATCAGCGGTGTGGCAGTTGACGACACATCAGCGGTATGGCAGTTGACGACACATCAGCGGTGTGGCAGTTGACGACACATCAGCGGTGTGGCAGTTGACGACACATCAGCGGTGTGGCAGTTGACGACACATCAGTGGTGTGGCAGTTGATGGGCCAACGGCGGTGTGGCAGTTGATGCCACAGTACCGGTGTGGCAGTTGATGGGCCAGCGGCGGTGTGCGGCCGGTTTTGGCGCTGGGGGAACACACACGTGCAGCGGCGACACACAGCAGAAACAGCGGCGGAATTATTCTGCGTTGCTGACCACTGTTTGGGCAGAATGCTGGAGGTGAATAGCCTCGGCTGAATACTGGAGTAGAATTGCTTGGGTTCAGTAATAGAGGGAATTACTAAGGTGGAATTTTTGATGATTTTTTTGGTGGAATACTAGAGGAAATTACTTGTCTGGCATCCTGGAGGATAATTGCTTGGGTGAAATATTAGAGGGAATTGCTTCGGTGGAATTCTGGAAGATAACCGCTTGTACAGAATACCAGAGGATAATGGCTTGGGTAGAATACTAGAGGAGAATTACTCGCCGTGGCAGCCTGGCTTCCGTTCTGAATCCTGTTTCTGTCCCTTGTCTTGCTGCATCGCATGCTTACAGGGAACAGTTTCACTGACAACTTTGTCTGTTCCGCTACTGCCATTGTACTACCTTGTCGGCCATTCTACGTCCTCTGCCGACCATTCTGCGACCTCTGCCGGCCATTCTGCATCCTCTGTCGGCCATTCTGCATCCTCTGCCGGCCATTCTGCGGCCTCTGCCGGCCATTCTGCGGCCTCTGCCGACCGCACCCGCCCTCTGTTTCAATATTCTGTTCGGCGTTTTTGTGACGCGGCGTCTGTCCCGGCCTTCGCGGAAGTTTCGCCGGCGAACTTTTGCTATCTCTCAAACCGTTTGCCAGCTCTGTTGTTTTTCGACGGGGAATTCTTCTCCCATTCATTTCTCGGAGTTCTCGCTTGCCCCTGGTTGACACGATCCATGCCTGCGCAACCAATCCCCAGGGGAGCAAATTGTTTCCACCCAGACCTCCACAGATCTGGGCGTAATTCGCGGGAGTGCAAAGTGGCTGCTATCTGCCGCTTATCAACTTATCGCATGCATGTGTTTCACATTCGCCTAAGAGCCCTCGGCCCGTTGCCGTGTTTGCCGTCGCATCCAGTTTCGCCGCTCGGGCAATTTAGCAGCGCCGAAAAAGGTCGGGCGTATCTCCATCCCTGCTCGGAAAACCCGGTCGGGTCGGGTCGCTCCGTCGGAAACATGCGCCCTGAGAGCCGCGATCGTGTATGCGCACTGCAAACATCGCCGAGTGGATCTATCCGGTCCTGTCGGCACCGCTCGGCGATAAGAGTAGCGGGCATAACTCATGTGGAAACTGCTGATGAGGCCGGGCATGTCGGCGAGCGCCCGTCGGCGGCGGCCCGAGCAGCATGTCGGCGGCCCATCCCCAGCGGCCCGAGCGGCACGTCAGCAGCGGCCCGAACGGCAGCGGCCCGACCGGCAGCGGCCCGAGCGGCCCGACTGGCGGCGGCCCGAGCGGCAGCGGCCCGACCGGCAGCGGCCCGAGCGGCAGCGGCCCGACTGGCAGCGGCCCGAGCGGCCCGAGCGGCGCGCCCGCTCTCGCAGCCGGCCGCGAGCCTCGTTACGCCGATTTCGTGACGGCCGGCAATTAAGGCAGTCGGGCCGCCGGCCGGCGGGCCGATCATAATCGCGGCGAATAAATAAAGTTCCGGGAGAGAAAAAGTCGGCCGGCGCCGGGCCGGCAGCAGAAATAGGAGTGGCGCCGCCGGTAAACAAGGCCAGCGCGGCCCGATCAAGATTGGCGCGTCTACATAACTCGGCCGTCGCGCCGGCCTGCGCGTGCTGCGGCGACTGCGTGCCTGCACGAACCCCACCCGACCCGTGGTCGTGTGACGTCACGGCGCAGGTCAGGTCCGTGGTCGTGTGACGTCACGACACCGATCAGGTCCGTGGTCGTGTGACGTCACGACGCCCCTCAGGTCCGCGGTCGTGTGACGTCACGATTATTCCCGGCCCTTGGGCTTGAGGAGCTTGAGCAACAGGATCTTCAGTTGGCCTCAGGAGCCTCAGTTGGCCTCAGGATCCTCAGTTGTCCTCAGGAGCCTCAGTTGTCCTCAGGAGCTGCACTGCCGTTGTGGATGCAACGATGGCTAGCGAATACTACTGCAATTACTCATGTTCAGAAAGCCGCTATTAGTGCGGAATCTCTAGCCTTTAATATGGCTTCCTTGCCTTGATAATTGCTTTCTGAGTTCGCCAAGGCAGGCAATTAGTTGCAGTGCGCGCCCCAGGGCTGAGGAATATGATGAAAGTATGGGTGAATAGAATCTCCACAAAGTGAGAGGAAACATCCACAGGCCGTCAGCCATCAACATCAGAACACCCAGTCTACCAGAATGGAATGGATCTACGGGAACAACAAATGGTATAGTTGCCTTCGGGCGCGGCATTCCGCATTTCAGCGGGCTGCTGGGTCAGAACTGATCGAGCAATGATCCAGTTTCCTCGGGACGCGGCGTTTTCTCATTTCAGTCGGCGGCCGGGTCAGAACGAATCGAGCTGGAGGTCCGGTGGCGTCGTTTGCGATTTCCTCCTGAAGTCGACTGCGACGCAACACCAGATCAGGGGACGAGTGGTCTAGGGGTGAGATGCTCGTCCCACAATCAAAAGGTCGTGGGTTCGATTCTCGCCCGTCGCCACTCTTCGCCCGCGACCAATCGGCGTGAGAGATTGGCGACGTTACATGACTCACCGGTCGATGTGTCGTAAAATCAATAGTCAAGCCAGATCAGCGTTGCCGCCGGCGCAACTTCAGGGAGTGTGCCTGTGTATTCAGTCCGTCGTATCACTCATCGGTACCCAGGGAACGTGTAGTTGGAGGTAGATAAGTAACTGTTTTTGGCTACTTCTGGGACTGCATTTATGGCTGAATATATGCATATGCGCTATACAGCCCGTAATCTGAACCTGGCTGTTGTCGCAGTTTGTTTCAAAAGAAACACCGCATATACTTGAAAGCCTGTTCTACAGAGCCACCTGAAATAGAACACGACGAGACCCCGCTCGGGTGGGCTGCATTCGGCCTGTTATTTACAATGCCACCCGGGGAGAATAATGGACGGCGTTTCCTTCCCGAATCTCACGACAGCCGCCGACGGGCAGCGCGCCGGCCCGTCCGGGCTGACCCCACACAACTGCGGCCGACCTCACGTGACGCCGGCGTGACCTCGACTGGCGGCAGAGGTCACCCCGAGCCGGGCGCGGCGTGTGCGGCCGCGAGTCGTGCCGCGTCGCCGTCGCGCTGCTCCCAGCCGAGTGAATGGACCCGCGCTTATTTTTCTAGCGCCGAATAAATATTTGAAACAGGACCCCCGGGATCATGGATGGATTTCTGGCCGGCGATGGAAAATAAACAGGCGTGGTATTGATTTTATAATTGCGCACGACTTTAAAACGGCGCGGGCGTGGAGGCGCGCGGTGGGAGACCCGGCACGGCGCGGAGCTCCAGACAGACGCCGGCGCGATTGTTTACCGCTGGAATGCCCTGGAACATGCTGCGATCGCCGCCGACTATTTCTATTCCGGTGCCGCTGTTTTTCAACCGGCGAAATGAAGCACGCGTCAAGCGCGACCGATCCTGCGGGCCACCGCCCGCGGGCTAGTCTCGCGCGCGGCGGATGGGCGACTCCGCACTGGTCGGGCGCCGGCCGGCGGCAGCGCCACCGGAACCCTGTCATTGGAATAGCAGCCGCGTGCGCCGGCAGCGCCCCTGGCGGCCGACCGGAGCGACACCTCCCAGCTGACAGGCGCCGGCCGGCAGAACGGTGCGAGACGCGGAGCGTGGAGGGTGCGCTGCAGCAGCTCCGGTGCCAATCAGCTGATCGCGAGCGAGCGAGAGAGCGAGCGCGCGCGCGCGGTGATGACAGTGCGAGCCCGGCGCGTCTGAATGCACGCCGCCCGTCCGTCCGGAGCGGCCATGGTTCCCGACGCGACCCACGCGCCCCTGTCGTTCTGCGAGCCGCCGGTGGGCGACTCGAGCGCGCCGTGGCGAGTCGTCGAGGCGAGCGCGCTGCACCACGAGTCGGCCAAGGCGTGCTGGACGCGGCTGCGGTCCGAGCCGACCCTGCCGCCGCTGCAGCCGCCGCCGCCGCCGGCGCCGGCGCGCCAGCCCTCTAGTCTGTACCCGGGCCGGCCGGCGCCGCTGCGCTCCGACCGGGTCACCTCGTCCTCGGACGTGCCGGCCGTCGACTGGCGCCAGCCGCTGTTCGTCGACACCACCGTCGAGTACGACCTGCCCAAGGAGGCGTACCCGCCCGAGCACAGCGAGCCGCTGCTCATCGTGCACCCGCAGTACTTCGAGCACCTGCGGCACCGGCGCACGCTCGGCGCCACGTGCACCTGCCAGCTGTGCAACTTCTACGGCCGCCGCCTGCCGCACGGCGGCCACCAGGAGGCGGCCGAGGCTCTGTCGGCGGCGACGGCCGCCGCCGCCGCCGCCGCCGCCGCCGCGGCCGAGGCGGCCCAGCCCACGCCGGCGCAGCCCTTCCAGCGGCCGGAGGTGCCGCACCAGTCGTGGCACCAGCGCTACCACCACCTGCACGCCCACCACCTGGTGGCCGCGACACAGCACCAGCCGGTGGCCGCGACGCAGCACCACCTGACGTCGCAGCCGCTGGCCGCCGCCCAGCACCACCTGCAACACCTGCAACCTGCCCAGCAACAGCTGACCGCGTCGCAGCAGCAGCTGATGACGCAGCAGCGGCTGGCGGCGGCGGCGCCGCCGCGCTACAACTGCATGTTGGACCGCTACCGCGAGACGACGCTGCCGTTCGTGCGGCCGTCGATGAGCTGTGATTCGGACAGTGGCTACTCCAGCGTCGAGCTGGACACGCCCGAGTGGTGTCGGCGCCTGCGGCAGCAGCAGGCCGACGCCGACGCGCTCGTCAAGCGCAAGCGGCGCGCGGAGCCGGCCGACGCCGCGCTCGACGTCTGCGTCAAGCGGAGGCGCGTCGCGCACTGGCCAGGTGAGAGGTGATGGAGATGATGGAGGTGACTGTGCGGCTGGGCTCGTCGGCGGGCGGGGCACGGTTGGGCCGATCGCCGGAGATGGCCGAATCGGCACGATTCTCGGCCGACTTTGAATGCTCTCCGAGCGCCTGGTTGTCGGAACTTACGGGCGTGGCTCACAAACAGGAAGTTTGGGATTTCGAAACGCTCTAAAGCCGGAGAACTAACCAAGGAAGTTTAGCATGTTTTCAAGTGCTGGCCAAATTCGGTAGCAGCGTTAGTTTTGTTCCAAAGAATCTGACTATGCACGATGGACACTGGGAAGACTCAGATTCTTGCTGGTCAGCGAGCGAAATCCACCTTCGGCCATTTCGGTGGACATCTGGGCAATAGCCGTCGTGCGGTTCCATTATTGGTCTGCCAGGTGTCAGTAATGGGTACCCTAGCTGGTCCAGGAACGAACCTGGCAGTGTGGTTGGGGCCATAGATATTGCCATTCAAGCATCTGATCGAACATCGAGCGGCCCCCAGCCCCGTGTGTGCAAGATTGTTTCGACGTTCCTGTCTGTCGATTTAGGACTAATATTTTGCCGGTGAGGTTTTTCATTTCGAAACATTGTGGCTCGCGAATAAACTGATCAGACGATATGGGACGGGCTGGGAGCGGAGGCCTAATATTTACATGGAAGAATTTACATGAAACATGACGTTAACCTTCGAGAGAAAAAACGAAATCAGGAGTGCCATCGTCGGAGCACACAGCTAACTTGTCCGTGAGCATCCAACAAATAGCTACGATGTACTACCCGCGATGTGTCCAGCAAGATGCCTTGCGAATGTACCACTTTTTGCGACAACTAATCGCCTGCACTTGAATGTTGACGGCGTTATTTCCGTGCCGATCTATGTGCACCAGTCGCATCGTGTATCGTCGACCCAACAAACGTAATACACCAGGCACGTGCACGCCCACCGGTGGTGTATATCTCGTTCCAAATCTGCAGCGGGGAGGCTACTGGCCGACACCAGCAGCGCCAACACCAGGTGGCTGGGAACGCTAGACGCCCAGCAGGCCATGCAGTTGCAGATTCCGGTCGTGTTTTGCACGTGGTCATGCCGACGACTTTTTCCGTCGGCCGGCTTCCTTTCCACGACTGCTGATAACAGTCTGCGGCACCGCCTCCGGACCCCACCCGCTGCTGTCTGCCGTGCCGATTTTTATTGCTATTCTTCTGGGGGTTTCTGCTGTCGCTGCGACCAAAAGTCGATGAGGACTGATTGCTGAACGGCCGATTGCCTGCGGAATCTTTTTGTCTGCCATTGCGTGCGACAGGACGTTTGTGCGGAACTTTGGTTTCCTGGTGGCGGCGACTGGCCGCGTCTATTGTGTCTGGCTCGCGGGGGGCCACGGGGCACGGGCGTTTTTGCTCCAGTTGCGCACTCGCCTCCGGTAAGGGCCCTATCTGCGGCTACTGCAGCGGCCGTAAACCGGCGCGGCCGATCATTAGCATGTCATGTACGCCGTAATAACGCGAAATCGCACACCCAATTACCTACGGCCGCGCGCAATTGAGGCGAACGCGGCCGGCCCGGCGTCCGGCCGGCCGCCGAATTACCCGCTCGGCGGCAGAATTGCCCGCTTCGCGTCGGAATTGCCCGCTTCGCGTCGGAATTGCCTATACGGTGTCGTGCTCCTTCGGGGCGCGGTCTCGCGGCGCCGGCGGCGATTCCACCGGCCGGCGTGCAATCGAGGCGGCCAACAAGCGTCGTCGTTAACTTTAATGCCGGCTGTAACGAACCCAAAACACCTCCGCCCGGCGCCGAAACAATGCGACGGGAAATCGAAGCCGATCCATGGTGCACCCGGCCGCGGGCGCCCCGATCGGGCCGATACGGCCGCGCGCGCTTGATATGCAGCCGGCCCGCTGGCACGCAGGGTCCAATCACCGGAGCCGGGCGGGGGGGGGGGGGGGGCCGGCCGGCCGGCGGACAGGCAGGCGGGCCGCGGCTGTCGTCTGTTCCGCCTCAGCCCGAGCCAGGCCGACGTCCGACAGGCATCCGACAAGCCCGCCGGATCCGGCGAACAGCTGGTGCGAGCCGCTCGAGCTGGGCGGCTGTGACTAGCTGCGGCTCCCCCCCCCCCCTGACGGCCCGCCCGGCCCGCACCCCCGACGGCGACCGCGGCTCGTTCGGTGACGTCATCGTGAGCTATCAGCTCGTCTAAATACGACAACACGTCCTGCGAGTGAATCATTTTTTTCTGTGTCAGCCCAATGGTTAACTGCCGATAAATCTCGTCCGATTGCCCATCGAATGGACGTCCCGCGCCCGCGGGGGGCAGGCAGAGCGTGGGGCGAGCGGTGCAGGCGGACACGACGCAGCGAACGGGACGGCGGCACACTGAATGAAGAAGACGGATGGGGCAAGAAAGAGGGGGACGAGAACACATCGTGATTGAGCGCCCGAGCGATGGGCGGTCCCGGGCGGCGCCGGCCGTCCACTCAGTCTCGCCTGTGCATACTGCGGCGACTGGTTCTGCGGCGACTGGTTCCGTCTCGCCCGTGTATACTGCGGCGACTGGTTCCGTCTCGCCCGTGTATACTGCGGCGACTGGTTCCGTCTCGCCCGTGCATACTGCGGCGACTGGTTCCGTCTCGCCCGTGTATACTGCGGCGACTGGTTCCGTCTCGCCCGTGCATACTGCGGCGACTGGTTCCGTCTCGCCTGTGTATACTGCGGCGACTGGTTCCGTCTCGCCCGTGTATACTGCGGCGACTGGTTCGTTGCTGGGTTGCGTGCGGCGACTGGTTCCGTCTCGCCCGTGTATACTGCGGCGACTGGTTCCGTCTCGCCCGTGTATACTGCGGCGACTGGTTCCGTCTCGCCCGTGTATACTGCGGCGACTGGTTCCGTCTCGCCTGTGTATACTGCGGCGACTGGTTCCGTCTCGCCCGTGTATACTGCGGCGACTGGTTCCGTCTCGCCCGTGTATTCTGCGGCGACTGGTTCCGTCTCGCCCGTGTATACTGCGGCGACTGGTTCCGTCTCGCCCGTGTATACTGCGGCGACTGGTTCCGTCTCGCCCGTGTACTGCGGCGACTGGTTCCGTCTCGCCCGTGTATTCTGCGGCGACTGGTTCCGTCTCGCCCGTGTATTCTGCGGCGACTGGTTCCGTCTCGCCCGTGTATTCTGCGGCGACTGGTTCCGTCTCGCCCGTGTATTCTGCGGCGACTGGTTCCGTCTCGCCCGTGTATCTGCGGCGACTGGTTCCGTTCGCCCGTGTTTTTCGCGTGTATTCTGCGGCGACTGGTTCCGTCTCGCCCGTGTATAGCTGCGGCGACTGGTTCCGTCTCGCCCGTGTATTCTGCGGCGACTGGTTCCATATCGGCCGTGTATTCTGCGGCGACTGGTTCCATATCGGCCGTGTATTCTGCGGCGACTGGTTCCATATCGGCCGTGTATTCTGCGGCGACTGGTTCCATATCGGCCGTGTATTCTGCGGCGACTGGTTCCGTCTCGCCCGTGTATTCTGCGGCGACTGGTTCCGTCTCGCCTGTGTATACTGCGGCGACTGGTTCCATATCGCCCGTGTATTCTGCGGCGACTGGTTCCGTCTCGCCCGTCTATTCTGCAGCGACTGGTTCCGTCCCCTGCTCCGGCGCCGCACTGTCTGCCGACCCACCCGTCCGGCCGACATCCATGCATCAGGCGGCGAGGGGGGGGGCGACGCCGTCCTTGACGGCGTTGCAGCCGTGCACTGGCCGGGCCATTCATCCGGACCGGGCCGGACACACGGCTGTCGGGGCGGCACTGACCCGCCCGCCGCCGAGCCAGAGAATCCGAGCCCGCAGCTTCCTCACCCGGACCGGAGCCCGCGGCAGAGCCCGCATCTGCCTCACCCGAGCCAGAACCAGAGCCCGCATCCGCCTCACCCGAGCCAGAGTCCGAGCCCGCATCTTCCTCACCCGAGCCAGAGCCCGAGCCCGCATCTTCTTCACCAGAGCCAGGACCCGCATCTTCTTCACCAGAGCCAGGACCCGCATCTTCCTCACCCAAGCCAGGGCCCGCATCTTCCTCGTCCAAGCCAGAGCCCGCATCTTCCTCGTCCAAGCCAGGGCCCGCATCTTCCTCACCCGAGCCCGCATCTTCCTCACCCGAGCCAGAGCCCGAGCCCGCATCTTCTTCACCCGAGCCAGGACCCGCATCTTCTTCACCAGAGCCAGGGCCCGCATCTTCCTCGTCCAAGCCAGGGCCCGCATCTTCCTCGTCCAAGCCAGAGCCCGCATCTTCCTCGTCCAAGCCAGGGCCCGCATCTTCCTCGTCCAAGCCAGGGCCCGCATCTTCCTCGTCCAAGCCAGGGCCCGCATCTTCCTCGTCCAAGCCAGGGCCCGCATCTTCCTCGTCCAAGCCAGAGCCCGCATCTTCCTCGTCCAAGCCAGAGCCCGCATCTGCCTCACCCGGACCAGAGCCCAAGCCCGCATCTTCCTCACCCGAGCCCGCATCTTCCTCACCCAAGCCCGAGCCAGAGCCGGAGCCCGCATCTTCCTCACCCGAGTCCGAGCCAGAGCCCACATCTCCCTCACCCGAGCCAGAGCCCGAGCCAGAGCCCACATCTCCCTCACCCGAGCCAGAGCCCGAGCCCGAGCCCGCACCCGCCACCATCTGACCCCGATCGACCTCTGCTGCCCGCCGGCATTATTGACGTTGCAGCTGCTGGTGGCACGTGGCAGGCGGGGCACGTACGTCCACCGGCACACCCGGCTCACGTCACGGATAAATGCCCGACACATTCCTTGCTCGTGCGTTCGCTGGCATTCGACCCGCGTAATAGCCTCTGTTTTTCGCATCCAACTCGGTCCAAGTGATCCGCCCTTTTCCCGTATGTATCTACTCGTCCATCTTATCTGTTCCCATCCTTTCGCGCGTGTTTTTCTCTTCTGCTCTTTGTTCCCTTGCATGTCCTATTTCTCGTCCATCTATTCGCTGTCGGATCTATCTTCTCTCTTTGGCTGTTCCGCTTTCTCGCTGTCTCGCTCTTTCTATATCGAATTCGTTTAGCCGCGCTCCCAATTGGGACTGTGATCCATTTTTTAGTTTGTTTTTTACTCTCATAACAAAAAAAAAAATTTCCTCTAACACTAACTGCTCAACGCAATAACTGTGTTTCGAACACTTCGGCGAACCTACTCAGACATCCCTCCAGGTCTATTCCACTGCTTACCAGCGTCGACGTGGACGTCATCCTGCACGCGTTCCGCATTCTCGTTCAGCACAACCCTGTCGTGAATCAAAGCCGACCGTATCCACTTACGTACGGCTGCAGTCTGAGCCCGAACAGCCCCAAATCGGACCGGGATCGGGTCTGAACCAGGCCTCGAGGCGAGGTCTGGATCAGACCTGAACCGTGCCGGGATGACGGCCGCTGCGGCCCGCCGCGCGCCCGCCGGGCCGACCCGAGGCCGGCGGCGACACCGCGTGGGTCATGATGATTGGCGCCGGCGGCAATTCCGGGAGCTCATATCCAAAGAGCCGGCCTCTTCAATCATACGGAGCGGGCGCTCGCGGACGAGGCCGTCCCGAGTTGGGCATTAATCAGTCAGAGGGGAAGTGGGCTGCAGAGTTTGATGGCGGCTTTTTCATGCCATCGGCCGGCCGGCCGCCGGCGCATTGGATTAATCCGATTACTGAGTCGTCCTCCGGCCTGAAAGCAGCCTAATTACATACATAAAATGCGACTTCAACCGGGCCCATCCAATTAAGCCTGCATCGTGCGGGGGTCTGATGTGAAGGCTGGCAGTGACATGTGCCGCCGAGCGATGGTGGCGGCGGCGCTCGGCCGTCCGGGGTGCAGTGTGTGCCGCCGGCTGGGGTGCGGTGTGTGCCGCCGGCTGGGGTGCGGTGTGTGCCGCCGGCTGGGGTGCGGTGTGTGCCGCCGGCTGGGGTGCGGTGCGCTCGGCCGGGTGGGGTGCAGTGTGTGCCGCCGGCTGGGGTGTGGTGTGTGTCCCTGGCTGGGGTGCAGTGTGCGCCGCCATCTGGGGTGCGGTGTGTGCCGCCGGCCTGCTGGGGTGTGTCGCCGGCTGGGGTGCAGTGTGTGCCGCCCTCTGCTATAGCTCTCCACAGTGACAGCCACGTACCCATGCACAGACGCATTCCGGGCCCGGCTCGTCGGGGGGGTCTCGCGGCGCATGGCGGGGCCCGGCTTTCAGCCGAAATTGATGACCTAACTTTCGCGACAGGCGCCATTAGCAGCCAGATGAAGAAATATCGTCGTGCGATTATGTACCGTCGCCCCGCTGCAGTTGGCCGCCGCCCCCCGTCACCCACTGCGCCACCGCCGGCGAGGCTCCCGCAGGGCGCGCTGGGAGACCAGCCCGCGCCAGCAGAGGCACCCCGTGTCAAGACGCCACGTGTCGCCGCCGGCCGGGCGCTGGCGCCATGTGCGGGCGCGCGCATCGATCTGCCGTCTGGCGCGCAATATGGCCGCGCCGCGCTTAATCGCAACCGGACCGGACGTCGCCGGCCGCCCGCCGCCTGAGTGGGCCGGCGACGCGCGTGGTGCCCCGCCCGCCGCCCGCCGCCCGCCAGCGCCGGTCCCTGATGGATCGCGGCCGCCAGGCGAGGGGGTACAGTGGGGGGGGGGGGACAGCTGACTCGGACGGCAATCAGCCGGCTCTAATCAGCTGGAAGGCGTCCATTCATTGGTCTGGCGGCCGGAGCGCTGTTTGGCTGTGCGAGTCCTTTGGACGGCGGTCGGGAGCGGCTCGTTAGTGCGGCTGCCGCGGGCGCCGGCGGACGTGGCCGCGCGTCTGGCTACTGAAGAGCCGCCCCCTCTCCACGTGACGTGACTATGCGTCTGGCGACTGAAGAGCCGCCCCCTCTCCACGTGATGTGACTATGCGTCTGGCTACTGAAGAGCCGCCCCTCCCCTCCATATGAAGTATCTCTGCGTCTGGCGACTGAAGAGCCTCTCCTCCTCTGACGTGACTATGTTTGGTAATTGAAGAGCCGCCCATCTCCTCCCCTGACGTGACTACATGTCTGGTGATTGAAGAGCCGCCCATCTCCTCCTCTGACGTGACTATGCGTCTGGTGATTGAAGAGCCGCCCATCTCCTCCTCTGACGTGACTATGCGTCTGGCGACTGAAGAGCCGCCTCCTCTCCTCCTCTGACGTGACTATGCGTCTGGCTACTGAAGAGCCGCCCCATATCCACGTGACGTGACTACGCGTCTGGCTATTGAAGAGCCGCCCCTCCATATGAAGTATCTTTGCGTCTGGCGACTGAAGAGCCTCTCCTCCTCTGACGTGACTACATGTCTGGCGACTGAAGAGCCGCCCCCTCTCCTCCATATGAATGTAACTTTACGTCTGGCGACTGAAGAGCCGCCCATCTCCTCCTCTGACGTGACTACATGTCTGGCGACTGAAGAGCCTCTCCTCCTCTGACGTGACTACATGTCTGGCGACTGAAGAGCTTCCTTGAGTGACACATGTTGGACGAAGAGCCGTCCATCTCCTCCTCTGACGTGACTACATGTCTGGCGACTGAAGAGCCTCTCCTCCTCTGACGTGACTACATGTCTGGCGACTGAAGAGCCATCCATCTCCTCCTCTGACGTGACTACATGTCTGGCGACTGAAGAGCCTCTCCTCCTCTGACGTGACTACATGTCTGGCGACTGAAGAGCCGTCCATCTCCTCCTCTGACGTGACTATGTCTGGTCACTAAAGAGCCGCCCATCTCCTCCCCTGACGTGACTACATGTCTGGTGATTGAAGAGCCGCCCATCTCCTCCTCTGACGTGATTATGCGTCTGGCGACTGAAGAGCCGCCCCTCCCCTCCATATGAAGTAACTTTACGTCTGGCGACTGAAGAGCCCCCTCTCCTCCCTGGACGTGGCCGTGGCCATTGCCGCTCGGCGGCGGCGCCGACGGCTCTATCTCCTGAAGAAGGCGCCGGACGATGAGCTCCGAGCCCTCCAAAGCGACTCGGTCCGCACTTGGTAGCCACCCGACGCCTGAGGCCAGGCCCTGGCGACCATCCGGCAGTGCTTCTGACTCTGCGACCGGTGGCGTTGGCTGCATCCGGCCGCCCTTTGGAACAGTCGCGCGCTGCCTCGACGGCCAGCCGTCGCTAATCTTGATGGACCGCTGTCGTGACTTTGACCGACGATGGCTATGGCTTCGACGGGGATCTTCGCTGATTTCGACGGGCGGACGCCATGACTGGCGACCGGCCGTTGCTGACCTTGGCGGATGGCCGCTCCGATTGTGACGGATGGTGGCAGTGACCCTGGAGGGCGGTCGTCGCGGTCTGGGGTCTGATCGGTTGATAATAAGGTGGTAGCTACCGTCCCAGCACCGCAGTCGGGGCTCAAATCGGTCGGGTGTCGTTTCGGTATTCTCGTCTTGTTGTCTGTGGAGCTAAGCTAAACAAACATATTTGTTTCCTTCAGAGCGCATTGGCAGTGCCATGCATCGCATCTTGCTCGCACATCTGCCGCTTGTTTATCCCCTTTTGGTGGTATTTTCTGCTTCTCGAAGTGACGTCCGGGAGTGCAATGTCTACCGTCCAAAAGACGAATAAAACTACGCGACGCTGTGTGCTACGTCAACGCAAAAAAAAACACGCAAAAAAGTCGCTTGCATCGCCCCGGGCGTTCTCTCCCAGTACGCCAGGCGTGTGATTGTTGTTGCAGTCCTGCAGGGTGCCACCTGACGGACGCAAATGGCTTAGATGCCTGGGGGGAGGGGGGTGGAGGGAGACGACAAAAACAGCCACCTGATCCTGGCGTTGACGGACGGACCGGGCGGCCGGTCGGCTCCAGTGACGCGTACGTGGCTTTGGCGTCCTGTGTGGCGCAGGGGGCGGGCCGGACTGGCGGTCCTGCGCCACGCCACCAGCCGGCAGCGGCGCGGCAGTCTGTCACGTCACGTCACGGCTGAACGTCATGTCTCGTAACAGCTGAATGCCACGTCACGTCACGGTTGAACGTCACGTCACAGCTGGCCGCCACGTCACGTCTCAGCTGAACGCCACGTCATATCGCAGCTAAACGTCACGTCACAGCTGAACGTCACGTCACGTCTCAGCTGAACGTCACGTCATGTCGCAGCTGAACGCCTTGTTAACTCACCGTTCAGGACTTCGGCATGTGACATTGAAGGTCACTCTGCACGTGGCATCTGTCCGAGAATCAAACCTTGCAATACTCCGGCGTACCGGCGTTCCAATCGTGATGAAATTGCGGGACGTTATGGGCGCTGCATGACCAACGCAGTCGGTGCGCTCTTAAACTCCAATAACTAACCAAATTGCGGGAAGTTCCGACACGATGCAGGCCGGGTTGCTTGACGACTAACAGTCTAACTATTTCCAAAGACATATTTTGTGTTATGCATATCACGTCACCCGTGGAGATACGCTGTCAGGTTGCGTGCTGAGGCGCTCACGTTGTCTTTCAGTAAAGCGGACACTTGCACTTCCATGCATATGTCATTGGCATACGATGCATGTCGGCGATGGATTTCGCAGAACGGCCCGTTCATAATGCGGCTTTGTTACCGCCGTGCTATCGCTCAAAGCCGCATTGTTTGCGACCCGGATCCAGCGGAACAGTGTTTTGTGCGCGAAAAGCCCCGTCCCTGCCGAGTGCGCGGGATGCACTTCCACACCCGGTCCGCGACCCTCCACTCGGAATGTCACGGGCGTCCGGCGGGGGCGGCACAGGGCGCGGTTGTCGCTGCGCACTGGACCGCGCCACGCGCCGCGGCAGCGCCACGACTGCCGCGCGCCGGATGCGGCTGCTCTCCACGTGTCGTGCCGTCATCGCAGTGATAAATTATTCGTGAAATAGGGTGGAAAACACCACTTTCTGGGCATTCAATCAACATCCTTCTCGAAGAAGTAGCGACATCCTGCTCCATGCTGCGTGCTTATGAAGTCTTCGTGTCTCCTTTCTAGCAGTATCCCACTCATACGTATCATGTCAATGCTCCTAATAAAGAATACGGACATTTCACAACGTAATTTCGGGTAGAGGGATTAACTATGTAATATGGGGTATGGTATCAATTTATAGCACAGGTAATTTTCTCCCTGTCCCGAATACAGCTCTTCCTAAATTATGAATATCGAAGCAAAGGACAAATGTGCGGTCGTAAGTACCTACACCATTTCTCAAATTTAAATCTGGAAGACATCAAAAAGCACTTTAATGGACATTGATTCCATGGTAAATTACGACATCCTGGTGTGCCGTTTCGACATCTCACACCTAACGAAAAACCATTATTTTAACCCTGCGTCATCGCCACGTGTCGTGCCTCCGTCGCCACGTGTCGTGCCGTCGTCGCCACGTGTCGTGCCGTCGTCGCCACGTGTCGTGCCGTCGTCGCCACGTGTCGTGCCGTCGTCGCCACGTGTCGTGCCGTCGTCGCCACGTGTCGTGGCCGCGCCGTTAGTCAGCTCTGTCCGGCAGAGCGATGCGTCGTCGCCGATGCGCGCGCGCGCGCATACCGCGCCGCCACCGGGGGTGACGTACCCCGTCGGGCGATACTGTGCCCCAGCTGCGTGTGGGGTGTGGATCTGGTGCGTGGGAGAACCCAGCTGACTGGTGTTGCCGCCACCCGCTGATGGCAGAAGCCGCGAACACTCGAACAACTGCGCCGAGGAGCGCGCACAGTTCGGTGCGCTGCATTGCATTGCACTACGCAGCTAGTTATGGCGCAGCCTGGCGAATCGCCCCCGACTGTGGCTTTCCGTCATTGACGCATTTATGGGAATTGATGTAATCGCGTAGGAGACGCAAGCAGCATGGCCGAGGCTATGTGCGAATGGCGTCGGTAAATGTGTGCGTGCACAAGTGGCACAGTGGGGTGAGGTATGCTTCGCGTGGCTCAAAGACGTCTACAGCCAGAATGTCATGACCGTCTAATGCATGAGGTCGGTACACATGTGTGCGTGCGCAAATGGCACAGTGGGGTGAAGGTATACTTCGCGTGGCTCAAGGACGTCTATAACCAGAATGCCGTGGCCGTCGGCGTTTCAGGAGGCTTAAAGAGGAGCAACGAAATATTTCGAGAAGCCGTATCCAGCTGCAGAGGCAGTGTTTGGACGAACGCCCCTGGAGGACTCTCACTGGGCCTCTGGTTCCCATGGTCCACCTCTCACTTCTCCTCCTGGGATTATGGAGGATGATAGATGGGCGATGGCCTGTATCCGGTGCGTGTCATTCGTCTTGCTCCAATGGGTCCATGGTTACATGCACCGGAGTCATTATCTGTTGACCCGAAGTGGCATTGACCGTGTGCCCGCTGACCGCGAGTGGTATTGACCTTGACCACATATCTGATCCCCTTTGATGTTGGTTCCGTGCCTGGTAATCTCGAGTGATGTTGATGATGTGCCAGCCGATCCTGAAAGGCAATGACCTTGTGCCCGCTGATACCGAGTCGTATTGCCCCCCCCCCCACTTGCCGTCGGGGCGTGATGCTACTCGCCAACGCCTGGTCCTATCGGCCAATCACGACCTTCGCCGACACCGGAAATTCACTGTTCACCGCCCGAAGATGCAACGCCCGACAGACGGGACAGGAAGTGCAGTGTTGGTCGACCGGAAGTGCAGTGTCGGCCGTTGTCCGGTGCAGCCGGGGGTGCAGCCGGGGCCGGGGGATCCAGTTCGGGCGGGGACTCAGCTCGGGGCGGGGGATTCGGCCCACGCTGGGCGATTCATCTCGCCTCGGAGCGTTGCTGAAGAGTTGGGCGGGATAAGCTGCGGCGAGAGGCGGACCAGCGTGTTCTGGACACCTCGTGATGGCACGTGGGACCGTGACGGGACGTCCACCCGGCGTGTTCTGCACACCTCGTGACGGGACATCGGCCCGTCGTGTTCTGGTCACCTCATGATGGCGTGTGGGACCGTGACGGGACGGGACGTCGGCCCGTCGTGTTCTGGACACCTCGTGATGGCGTGTGGGACCGTGACGGGACGTCGGCTCGGCGTGTTCTGGACACCTCGCGGCGGGACGTTGGCCCGGCGTGTTCTGAACAACTCGTGACGGGACGTCCGCCCGGCGTGTTCTGCACGCCTCGTGATGGCGTGTGGGACCGTGACGGGACGGGACGTCGGCCCGGCGTGTTCTGGACACCTCGTGACGGGACGCGTCACCCGGCGTGTTCTGCACGCCTCGCGGCGGGACGCGTCACCCGGCGGGGTCGCGCTTCTGCCGTCGGTCCGTTAACTGGAGCAGCCCTTCCCTCCCCTCCTGCCCCCGGTGCAAGGCGTCGTACCATCGGAGCCGACGGCGCCGTGTCGACGTGCGAGATAGCGCCGCCCGAGATGGATGCCGTCTGTGACTCAGCAGCGCCTCCGAGGCCGACCACCCGGAGCCCCAGGCCCCGATCCCCGAGCGCGGCCCGTACGTAAACACGCCGGCTCGCAGCGTTAAAACCCCGCGCGATCGAGTGTTACGTGTGACGCGCCACGGATAGGTTAATGGTGGGTAAACACTTTTAAGCGTGTCAATATTTAGCGAAGTTGCCGGGGCGCCCGCGGTGGTTGCGGTCGTGTTGCACATGAGGTGCTCGTCAGCGGTGAGGCGACATGACAGTGACATATCCTCAGCGGTGAGGTGTCGCTGAGCAGAGACATCCTCGGCGGTGAGGTGTGCTGAGCAGAGACATATCCTCAGCGGTGAGATGTCGGAGCCGACATATCCTCAGTGGTGAGGTGTCTGAGCAGACATATCCTCAGCGGTGAGGTGTCTGGACGCCGACATTTCCTCAGCGGTGAGATGTCGCTGAGCTGAGACGTTTCCTCAGCGGCGATGTGTTGCGAAGCTGAGACATATCCTCAGCGGTGAGGTGTCTGGACGCCGACATTTCCTCAGCGGTGAGATGTCGCTGAGCTGAGACGTTTCCTCAGCGGTGAGATGTCTCTGGACGCTGACATTTCCTCGGCGGCTGGGTGACGCTGAACGCCGACGCCGCCACTAAAAACTGCCTATTGTCGGTCGTGTAATTAATAGTGTCATAAAGCGGGGCTCATTTGCCTGCTTTATGGGCCAGGCGTCTCATTTCGACGTGAGTGTGTCGGAAGCGGGGCTGGGGCCTGGCCCGTGTCGGGTCGCGGAACGCGCGGCGCGAATGGGGTCGCGTAGTCTTGTGGTATAGATTCTGCAGCCGGCCCGCGGTATAGATACACCAGTCGGCCTGCGGTATAGATGCACCAGTCGGCCCGCGGTATAGATACAGCAGTCGGCCCGCGGTATGGATACAGCAGTCGGCTCGCGGTATAGATACAGCAGTCGGCCCGCGGTATAGATACAGCAGTCGGCCCGCGGTATAGATACAGCAGTCGGCCCGCGGTATAGATACAGCAGTCGGCCCGCGGTACAGCTGCTGCAGTCGGCTCGCGCGAGGCACCGCCGCTCGCGCTTTCTAACGCGGTCTGAATGCGGGGCCCGCAGCAGCCGAATCGACCCATAAAGTCAGTCGGCCGCAAATGTTTGGACGTGACGGCCATTAGTGGTGCGGTGGCGGGCCGGGCGGAAAATACGAGCCGCGCCGGCCGATGTCGGGCGGCGCTGCCCCCTCCCCCGACCCGGCGCCTGCGGAACGCCGGCCCGTGGGCCCTCCGACACACCACAGACACGCATACTGCCGACAAATGCTGGCCCGTGGATCCTCCGGCACAGTGTAGTCCCAACTCAGCGATGCTTCGAATACACGCGGACGTTCCTCGAGGTGGCAGCTGGGCAGCTGGAATGCACGATGTGTGGGGCCCACCCGGAAGACTTCGCCGATCCAGCGCAGAGCGGCGCCGCAGGACAATCAATCCTGGCCTGCGAGCTGGGCGCATTTGCTACACGGCGTGGACTGACCCTACCTCATTAATCATAATGGTATGACCAGCGTTGGCCATTGTTGGACAAGCTGACGTAAATTAGTATTGATTGTTTCAACACGGCGCTGATCTCGTCGCGTATGAATGCTTGCATAGAGTATGATATAGATGGGCGTCAGCACACAGTTTTCCATCGGTTCACAACCAAGTTGTCTACCGCCGGGGCGATGTTTTTTCGGCGTGGATAGTCGGACCATTCGCTGTTTTCGTATCGACGTCGATCGCAGGCAGACCGTTGGCAATTTCCGTATCGACGTGGCTCACAGTCTGATAGCTCACTATTTTATGCATCGACATGGATCACAGGCAGCCCGTTGGCTATTTCCGGAGCCTTGATGTGTCGGAATTGCTTGCTATATTCGTTTGCAGCCACTATGACGAACCGAAATCGAGCTATTTACTTAGTTTACTTCAACTGGGCGCTGGTGCCCAGCCGGACGTTATGGCGGGGATGATTATTTTGTGGGTCTCGTGCTCAATGGGTCCTTTCAGCTGCAAACGGCTCCTCCAGCTCCCATGTTCGTCCACAGTTCCTAGGGTCCCTCCTGTTTCCAGCCGGCCCTCGAAATCCCCCGCTACTCCTCCACCGAGATCCATCGAGACCATTTCCTGCGCCTGCCCTGGTCGGGCGACTGGCGGCCTTTAGCCTCACCATCCGCCCCGGTGACGCTGCTGACTCCGTCTGTGACCTGACGAGTGGGTCAGCCACGACCGACGCCGCTGGCCCTATCTGTGATCTGACCAGTGGGTCAGCCGTGACCGTAACCAGCCGAACAACAGCTGATCGTCTGTGTGACGTCACGTGTGGCTGGAGCGGCCGGCGGGGCGGGGGAGGGGCAGCGGCTCGACAGTGTGCCGAGTGTGAGTGGGTGCCGCGGCAAAACACGGCCCATGTATCGCTGACGAGCGGTCGGCACGCGCTCCACTCCGTCACCGTGTCCGGCTGGGACGAGGGCGGCCAGCGGTGGGCGGGCGACCGCGCATCGCTGGAGGGCGAGCGACCACGCAACCCAACGCTTGGGGCGAGCAACAACCCAACGCTGGCGGGCGAGCAACAACCCAACGCTTGAGGGCGAGCGACCGCGCAACGCTGGCGGGCGGGCGACGACTCAACGATAGCAATCTCCAAACAAACTGTCGGAAGCGCGTCAGTCCCGACAGCAGCGAGCGCAGGCTGCACAAACACGCCGTCTGCCGTCTGCCCGGTGTGCACGTCGTCACCCGTCCCCCGCCTCCTCCCCCGTTCCCCGCCGGTCTCCCCCGCTGCCATGAGGAGTGTGCCGAGCAGTGGGACCGGCGCCGGGCACGCACGCCTGCGTGCGCGATTCCGGTCCCGCCGGCTCCGGCACGCGCCAATCCGACTCGCAGTTTCCTGCGGGTCTGCTCGAGGCTCCCCGAGCAGACTCCCCGGGGCTAGCGTGTGACTCCCCGAGCTAGCGCACGATACCCGAGCAAGCGCGCGGCTCCCCGAGCTAGCGCACTGATCCCCGAGCTAGCGCACTGATACCCGAGCAAGCGCGCGGCTCCCAGGGCTAGCGCACGGATCCCCGAGCTAGCGCGCAGCTCCTGCGATCTGTCTGTGGTTTCGGTGTAGCGCGCATCCGCCGCACACTTCCCGCTGGGACCGGCGCCGTCCTCTCGTCCGGCTTCGCCACGCGATGACAAAGGCGACGGCCGACGCCGTTCGGGTGTGCGAGATCGGCGTCCTGCCCTGCCAAGCACCAGCTTTGCGTCCGGTTCAGATGTGCCAAGCGCCCAGCTTTGGCGCACCGACCGCCCAGCTTTGGCGGTTTGGCGGGTGGACGCGCCCCAGAGCCGGCGACGACGCCGTCGGCTGTTTTTGGCGGCCGGCCGGCTACGTGTGGGTGCGCTCGCACAGCGCCGAGCCTGCGCGCGGATGGCCGCGAAGGCGCCCATTGTTCGCCGCCGGCTCCGCGCCGCTGATTTATCGAACCCGACTCTCGCCGGCCGCCCTGAAAGGATTCATTAATGGAGAGGCATCGATTCTCGAAGGCCCGCCGCGGCCGGAGCGAACCCGACCCGACCCGGGAGACCGGCCGTCATCGGTCGGCGGCGCGCCGCCCGCGCTCGGCCGGCTCGCGCTCTGCCGCGGACTTGTCGACCGATTCGTCTTCCGCTCCGGACGCGCTGACCGATTGGCCCTCCGTTCTGGCGACATTGGCCGACCCATCCCCGGCTCCTGGCACGCTAACCGGTCTGCTCCCGGCTCCTGTCACGGTGGACGACTCGCGCCTTACCCCGGTGCCGTCACACCAGTCCGCCGGGCCGGCGACGCAGCCGCGAGATGGTACCTTCGGTCCACTTTGTCCAGCTGGTCAGAGAGACTCCCGGCCGGCCGAGACGCGCACCGACCGTCGCGCTCGACCAGCACCGGATCAGCGTCACCGGACCACGGGATCAGCGTCACCGGACCGCGGGATCAGCGGCGGCGCCGCATCACGGCCGCGCCACAAAGGCCGCGCCGCCGGGCGCCGCGCGTCACAATCGCCGCGCCCGGCCGGCCATTGAGCGGCGCCGGCCGGGGCGGCCGCGCGGCGCGTTATTTATCGGCCGATTTTCCGGCGCCGCGCCGTGCGTCATCCGCCGTAAATGCGCCGCTGTTTGTGTTGCCGTAAAGCCGCGCCGAGGCGCGCCGCCGCCATTGAGCCGGCCGCCTCTCGCGCCAGATCGGATTTCTTTACGGCCGCGGTCGAGCCCGCGCCGCGCCGCCGGCTTCCAGCGGCTTCCAGCGGCGAGATGGCCGCCGCCGGCGGGCGCGATCGGGCGGAACGCCGGCGCGATTGCCCGACCGCGGAAGGCGTCGGCGTCGGCGTCGGCAACGGCGTTGTAATCGTGTCGTGCCAAGCGCGTCGCGCCGCCTCCCCGGAACGGCGCCGATTACGCTCACGGCCGGAAGCGTGCTCGGGGCGGCGCTCTCTTGCGATGGGCGTGGCCGGCTCCGGGGCGGAACCTACACAAGTGGAGCGGTGTGTGGTGCCGGTGGGGTGCATGCGCGCGACACTCCCCCAAGATGAGCATTTGCATATTCAGCAGTTCGTCTGCATATCTTGCTGTCTCTTTATGCGGGAAAACAAATGAAATTGCATTGCTACATGCAAGAGCGCATGGCCATTACAACGATGTGCATGATGAGATACAATAAGGAAATGTCCTCATTTGTGTACTATTGCTTTATTATTGCCAAGTTTGTACGCATATGAACGCATTTTGAAGGGACCACAATCTGATTCTGTGGTAAATGTACCTAAGGACAAATGTTCGTATGGCAGATGCACGTAAACAAATATTGCACGTATGTGTGACAAATATACTTGTGACAAGTGTATGCAAGAACAAATGTGCAAGTTAGGTAGAATGGCTCATACGTAATATCTGATCTTACGTACATTTGCGCCTAGGTACAGCTGCGCTTACGGATATTGTTTGTACAGGCGTACCTTTGCGCTTACGAACATTTGGACATGCGTACTTTTGCGTTCACGTGCTTTTGTGTGTGCCTACATTTGCGTTTATGTACATTTGCGCTTGCGTAATTGTGGCTTATGTACATTTGCTCCTGCGTACATTTGCGCTGATGTATATTTGCCATACGTACATCTGCGCTTGCTTACACTTGCACTACGTACATATATCTGCGATTGTATACATTTCCTTACGTACATTTGCGTGCGCACATCTGTCATACGTACATTTGCTTCACGTACATTTGTCTGGTTACCGACCGAGCAAGCGTGCGTTAGAAGCTGCCGGGGCGGCAAAGAATCCCAAGGAAACTAACGACTCGTCCGAAAGGTTATATCCAGTTTTCGGTACGTGACATGGGAGCACTTCTCGTGTTCTGTCTCACTTCGTGTGCTCGTCGTGTGTTCACTTCGTGTGCTCGTCGTGTGTTCACTTCGTGTGTTCCGTCACGGTCAAGCAGAATATTTGTCGGGGAATTTGAATATGGCTGACGCCCCAGCCACGCGAATCTAGATCACATCATCTGTTCCGTGTATTCCATTTTCGCGGCCATCCAATAACATGCACCGAGTTGTATGTTTGCTACGCACCGCGTGCCTGACCGGCCCGTTCTCGTGTTCCAGGCGGCGTACCGGGCCTGGACGTGGCGCCCTACCTGCACCGACAGCCGGCCGTCGTGTAGCCGCGTCGACGACCGCCGGACACGTCCGGCCGAAGGCTGTGCGACACGCCTGACCTCCAGTGTCGACCGCGCAGCGTCTGACCTCCAGTGTCGACCGAGTAGCGCCTGACCTCCAGTGTCGACCGAGCAGCGCCTGACCTCCAGTGTCGACCGAGCAGCGCCTGACCTCCAGTGTCGACCGAGCAGCGCCTGACCTCCAGTGTCGACCGAGCAGCGCCTGACCTCCGTTGTCGACCGCGCAGCGCTTGACCTCCAGTGTCAACTACACAGCGCCTCTGCCTCCCTGGTGTGTCGGTGTCGGCGCCGCCCTGGTGTGCCCGTGTCGGCGCCGCCATGGTGTGCCGGTGTCGGCGCCGCCATGGTGTGCCGGTGTCGGCGCCGCTCTGGTGTGCCGGTGTCGGCGCCGCTCTGGTGTGTCGGTGTCGGCGCCGCTCTGGTGTGCCAGTGTCGGCGCCGCTCTGGTGTGTCGGTGTCGGCGCCGCTCTGGTGTGCCCGTGTCGGCGCCGCCCTGGTGTGCCCGTGTCGGCTGCGGAAGTGCGCACGGCTGCTGCGGCGGACGCACCGCGTCCGCCGGCGGAAGGCGCGCCTGTCGACGACTAGTTATCCATCGCGCCAGTTGGAAACACGCGGCGACGACTCGACGCGGCGGCGGCAGATTCCAGCCTCCCGGTGCGGCAAGCAAGACCAAAAAACCGGCCCTGCCCGACTCGTACCTGCCGGTCTCCCACCTGGCCGGCTCGTACCTGCCCGGTCGGTACCTCTGCTGGGCTCGCACCTGGCGGCGCGCCGGGTGTGTGGGTCCCGGGCGGGACGTCGGTGACCTGAGGTCGCTGGCCGACCTCGCGCCGTGGTCGACACAACACCGCTCGCCGGGTGTGGTCGTGATGCGAAAGTGGGCATAGCCGCCGGCGGCCGAGTTGGCCGGCCGGCGCGACAAGTCTTCTGTGATTGTTCCGGTATATGTGTGTGTATACTGCGCGTCTACATGTGATGCTATTGTGGCTTTCATAATGTGATTAAACGGAGAGAGAGAGAGCGAGCACCGTGGGAGAGGGGGACGAGCGACGCGAGACGAAGCCGTGTTAGCTTTAATTGGTTTACCGTTGGTTGATTTGATTGGTGTTTCTGTTGCGTTACCTATTTCTAGTTGCGCCGTTTCGGACAGCGAGCGTACACACCGCTGGCCCGGCGCTTCCGGGGCTCGTTTATTTTAAACCTCGTTGTTATCTGATGCCGACGTAATGGACCTATATCAATGCGGCGCCGTGTTCCGATAAATATAGACCTGGTGTCATTAATCGAGCTGCAGGATTTTGGCTGGAGTCGGGCCGACGGAGCGGCCGGACGGCCGCGGCGGACGGGTCCGGCCACGCGAAGACGGTCGGCTTAATTCGCCAAATTGCCGGCCGTGTTCCCGGAACGGTCGGCCGGCGACCTTGGCGGATGCTGCGGCCGGTTTCCCCGGCAGCCGCTGCCAGCGATGGTCGCGAGCAGCCTGCAGCCCAGCCCTGCGGAACAGCGACACACACACACACACACACACATACATACATACATACACACAGATACACATTGTCGCCACTACACACACACACACACACACACAGGCAGACGACTGGGCACTAAATGACCTACCCTGGTCGACGCGGCCAAAAACCATGATCGTCATCATCACAGATAGACGCCGCCGCTAACCTAGCCCGAGCTAATCATCATCATCATCACCATCAGCATCATCATCAGACAGAAGACGCTGCTGACTTGGCCGGGGCTGAGGACGATGGCGAGGTGTCGGCGCCGGTACCGTGTCGCCGCGTTCCAACTGTCGAATCGAAACGGCCAACCGGCGACCGATGCGACAATTCGGTGCGTCTGCCTCGCACCATCAACGTCTGTGGATATCTGCTCTCGCGTCGTTAGTGTCCTCGTTCCTCGTCCGTACGTCTGCTCGCTGCTACGTAGCAACGTAGCGTCGGCGGTCGTCGCCGGCGCTGCTGTAGCCGAAACTTGCGCAAGCCCATGCATCCAAATGACCCGAAGGCTTTCAGCAAAGCTAACTTTGATAAGCGAACATGGCTATGAATACTTGACGGCCTAATCACTGTTTTCGGATATGTTCTTTGACGTTCAATCTGAACCGAAAATAGCTTTCACGTCCAAGCTCGTTCAATCTGGACAAAAGACGAACTTTAACTTTTATCACCACCTTTACGAGACCCTACGGTTTGCTGTGTTCAGAGAAAATCAGACATTTTCGTCTCTCTAAGACTGGCCGACGTGGATGGCTGCTGGCAATAGCAACGGCCTGTAGGGGACGAGTAGTCTGGGGGAAAGTTGCTCGTTTCAATGGAAATGTTGTGGGTTCGAGTCTTACCTGTCGTTACTCTTCGCCCGCGACCAATCGGCGTGAGAGATTGGCGACACTGCATGACTCAACGGTCGGTGTGTCGTAAAACCAATAACCAGCCAACCAATCAACGGCCGGTCATTGGGGGACGTTGCGCATTTCAAAGGCGGTGTAGTCGTGGTGGTGGTGGTGGAGGATTGGATGTTAGGGGCGCGTCGACATCAAGGGTCACTGCGCCCATAACAAAATTTTAATCACTCTACGGTGCTGCTATCATATCCTGCTACTTATCTTCACGGGTGGGGGTATATCACGTCGAGGCGAGCTTGTCCAGTGAACGTAAAAATATTCCCAGACGCCACGACCTCAAAGTCGTTCCCTATAAGGCGGTGTGGTCGTGTGAACGGCTATGGTCCTAATCGTCAGAATCTGGTACTTGGACTACAAGCATTTGAAAGGCGGTGCCGTCAGGTCACGAACACCCATGGTCCTAATCGCCAGAGCAATAGTGTTCTCAGGACCCACCAGCCGCTACCGGGCGGCGACGCCACAACACGACGCCGAGGGCTGCCATATGTGCCAGACACACATATGGCAGCCGCCGCACGACAACTTCGATTGACACCTGACGTGGTTGTCACATTTTGACATCTGACAGGGCGACGGTAGTCGCAAAACTGAAATAAGGCCACCATTATTACAGAAAGTACATAGCGCCACTATTGCTGTTTGCCGCTAACACTAGCAATTTCATCGGCGGGAGTGCACGTGGCCCTTGATGAGCTACAGTGAGCTCGTTTTTCGGCCGCAGGATGTCCCTCGCGATCGCCTCCGAAGAACTTGTATAAACATGCTGAGCCCTACCGTCGCTCGGACAGCCACAGTGCGATCCGACAAGGCCTCCCACCACCGCGAGGGCGGAACACCACCACGCCAGATGACTCCTCCGCCATCGAGGGAGCGCCGCCGCCAGCAGTGGAACGAATCACCGGTGGGGGGATGCCGCCGCCGTCGGGGGATTCCTATCGCCGCCGTCGCCGCTGACCGACGACGGCCGGCTGGCGACGCGCACCGCCGCGGGCGCCGCGTCGATCTCGTCGCCGACTCCTCGCGAGACCGCTCCATCAGCAGCTGTCGCTGCAGCCGGCCGGCGGCGCGCTATCGCCGCTCCCGATGCAACTCGAGAACTTAATGGCGTGCGGATGGAGATAACGGCGCGGCTTTTAGCGGCGGAGGCGGGATGGCCAGACGAGACTCGCACGACCAGCTGCCGCGCGCTCACTGCAGGCCGGTGCTGAAGCTGCTCAGTGTCAGCAGCAGACCGAAGGTGAAGCTGTTCAGTGTTGACTGTTGGCTGGCCCTGAAAGTGCTACCCGTCAGGATACGAATGGGCCACACTTATGCTACCCACGGCCACCTACCACGGAACGAGGACAGGCCGATGTGTACTCGCTGTGATAGGCCAATGACAGTGAGGCACGTTCTTCTGGTGCGCCCCCTTCAGCTTTCAGCGCAACGACGACGATTCTTTGGGCGAGATGTATCCACGCTAACGATGGCAGGTCTTGAGGCTGATGGATCACCCCTGGTTCATACTGGACGGTTACTCGAATTTCTCTCGCAAGTGCGTCTTGATGTTGTTTACCCGGGGAAATCTTAGCTTCGTTGTATTTCGTCCTGTATTTCACCCCGTCACATGTCACTAATCTTCACTTGCTCTTACTGCTTCACTGTTTTACCGATGTTTCTTCCATCTCACTGTTTCACTGATGATGTTGCGTGAATTTCACTGTTTCACTGACGATGCTACTCCCACTTCACTGTTTGACTGAGTTGTTTACTTTTATCTGTCTGATTGACGAAGTTGCTTGCTTCACTGCTTCACTGACGATGTTATGGGCGCTGCATGACCGATGTAGTAGATGCGCCCGTAAACTCCAATAACCAACCAACCAAGTTACCGCGCACTCATTGTAGCCCGTAGCTGAAGCTGCTCGGTGTGAGCCGGGAGTGGAGCGGAAGCTGCTGTGTAAGATGCCGTATAAGGTGGCGGAAAATGCGACCCCCATTGACCTGGTCTGTAGCTGCAGAGCGTCAGTCAGCTTCAGAGACCGTATCTGAACTGCGTTAGCCGGAAACCTACAGCTACCATGTGTCAGTTAGAAAACTACAGCTGTCATATGCCAGTTAGAAGGCCACAGGTGTCATACGCCAGGCAGGAATGTAGGTGTCGTACGCCAGACAGGAATGTAAGTGTCGTACGCCAGACAGGAATGTAAGTGTCGTACGCCAGACAGGAATGTAGGTGTCGTACGCCAGACAGGAATGTAAGTGTCGTACGCCAGACAGGAATGTAGGTGTCATACGGCAGACAGGAATGTAGGTGTCGTACGCCAGACAGGAATGTAGGTGTCGTACGTCAGACAGGAATGTAGGTGTCATACGGCAGACAGGAATGTAGGTGTCGTACGCTAGACAGGAATGCCAGCCAGGCATCCGCAGCTGCAGTGTCAGTTAGAGGGACGCAGCTGCTCTGTGTCAGTAATGGGGCCGCAGCTGCTGCTGTGTCAGTTAGAGGGAGGGCTGTGTCTGCATGGTGTCAGTTGGAGGCCCCATGTGTGTGTCAGTTGGAGGACCCTAGCTGCTGTGTGTCAGTTGGTGATCCCAGCTGCTGTGTGTCAGTTGAACGACTCCAGCTGATGTGTGTCAGCAGGATAAGAGAACTCCGACTGTCGCTGCTATTTGTACGATCTGAAGTGCCATAATGGAGGGCTATATAGAGCATTAAAGTCAACATTTCACGTGGAGCAATATCCATACGAGGGGCAATAAAACACCGCTATCATGCCTCTCGCCAGCTGATTCATTTCTAGACGACCATTCATGCTGGCGTTATCAGGAACACTGTCGCCAGTGTACAGGGCGTAAATACATGGATATGCAGATTGTCGCCAGTAAATAAGGCGCAATGACATGGCCACATGGACACTGTTGTCAGTGAACAGGGCACAATGACGACATGGCCACATGGACATGACCACATGGACATGGCCACATGGACATGGCCACATGGACATGGCCACATGGACATGGCCACATGGACATGGCCACATGGACATGGCCACATGGACATGGCCACATGGACATGGCCACATGGACATGGCCATAGACACTGTCGCCAGTGCATAGGGCCCAGCGCTGACGTTTGGCCCAATTAACAGCACTGGACACAGCACAGCACAGCACAGCAGACGGCGGGCGGTCCGGCACGAAGGGCGGCGTTTGTACAGCCGGAGCAGCGGCTGAGTTGGCGTCGACTCGACTGCAGCACTCTGGAAACTGTCGACCTCGATATCGGGGGGGGGGGGGGCAGTCAAATGTCAGGCAGTGAAACAATCCGGTAGATACGCCATGCAGTCGGTGGTGGTGGCGGGGTGGGGGGTCAGATGGTGGGTGGGGGGTCAGGTGGTGGGTGGGGAGTCAGGTGGTGGGTGGGGGGTCAGGTGGCGGGTGGGGGTCAGGTGAGCAGAGGTCAGACGCTGACGGCAGCCCGTCCGATGTCCGGCTCGGATGTCGGCCGGCCGTGTTGTGACTGCCTGGCCTACTCTGCCGCGCCGCCGACGGGTCGGCGCGATCTCGGCGTATGCAGGAGCGGCCGCGGCGCCGCCACAACACGTGCACCGTGTTAGCCGGGCGCGGCGGACGCGGCGCGGCGCCGGCAAAAACACGGCTGCGGCGGCGCCGCGGCGATGCGACCGGCCCGGCGGACGGCGGCCGCCGCGTCGGAAGTCGCGCTTTGAGTCGGCGCCGCGAGTTTGCACTTTGAGTTTGCACTTTGAGGTCGCGCTTCGAGTTCGCGCTGGGGCGCGCGCTCTGGCGGAAATGTCAGCCGAGCGGCGCCGGGTGACATGTCGGGAGCATGGTGTTAGCTTTGGAGACGCGATTTGCCGACTGCAAAGTGCAGCGGGTGTGACTGAGTCCAGAACACAAGCCGGTATCGCGTTGGCTGGCCGTGGTTCCAGGCGGAGGTGAACGGTCGGAGCAGGCGCTGTTCTTGGTCCGACGAACGCCAAGCATATGAGCTGTGACACATAGTATCCCGCAGACATTTGCGATGTACAGATGACTGGTACCGACCAAAACGACCATGTAAGTAGAAGTGAATGTACTTGGGATCGCCATTATCCGGCGCACCGGCGAGCTGTGCTCACCGTCTGTCGCCGCCGCAGAGACCCAGTTAGCGACAGTCACGCTTTCGCCGGCGCATCGGAGACGATTCCGGCGCAGTTCCGGCGCGCCTCGATGCGTCAGCGCGCCACTCTCGCCGCCGAGCGCGCCGGCGCGTCACGCTCGCCGCGTGCGCCGGGCGTGGCGCGCCGGCGGCTCAAATTGGCGCGGCGCGGCGTCGCTCGGCGGCGCCGCGCCACGTCCGCCGCCGACTCGTCGCGCGGCGGCGAACGCGGCGCGTCGCGGCCGGCCGGCCGTGACGCCGACCTGCAAGTGAAACTGAAGGCCGCACGAGCGGCGCGTCGGCCGCGGCCGCGGCGGCGGCGGCCGGCAAAAAGGCGCGTCGGGCGCATGTGGCGCGCCGCCGCCGCCGCCGCGCGGGAAACCGCCGGCCCACTGGCGGGAACTGCGGCGGCGCCGATCGCACGTGCGGCCGCCGCACCGACCCGGTGTTGCGGCGGCGGCGGCGGCGACTGGCGAGTCGCCAGCTGTCGTGACTGGTGAGTCGCCAGCTGTCGTGACTGGTGAGTCACCAGCTGTCGTGACTGGTAACTCACCAGCTGTCGTGACTGGTGACTCGCCAGCTGTCGTGAGTGGTGAGTCGCCAGCTGTCGTGACTGGTGACTCGCCAGCTGTCGTGACTTGCGAGTCACCAGCTGTCGTGACTGGTGAGTCACCAGCTGTCGTGACTGGTGACTCGCCAGCTGTCGTGACTGGTGACTCGCCAGCTGTCGTGACTGGTGAGTCACCAGCTGTCGTGACTGGTGAGTCACCAGCTGTCGTGGCTGCTGACTCACCAGCTGCTGCAACTGCTGACTCACCAGCTGTCGTGACTGGTGACTCGCCAGCTGTCGTGACTGGTGAGTCACCAGCTGTCGTGACTGGTGAGTCACCAGCTAATCTGACTGATGAGTCAGCAGCTGTCGTGAGCTGTTTTACTGAATCTGTTCTAATGCTCAGCAGTGGAGTACATGATGTCCCGGGATGTTCACGTAGGAAAGAAATGGAAAGTTCGGAAAATAGTTCGGGATATAACAGCTCTTCGAGAAAAGCTCCTTGTTTTCATGAAAAAGTCAGCTTTTGTACAAGCAAAACACGCCTAAGGTGCCTGAAGCGTTGATAAATATGGGACAACAAACTTAATGGCTTCCAAGCCACTTACATCGTTGGCATCAGCGATATTGAGCCGACCTGAAACCAGGAAATCCCGCGATGGCTACACGGGAATTTATGCTGCCACGGGCCGGCACATTTTGTCTGCTGTCTGTGGATGGACGAGCAATCGAGCAGTAGGTTTGGCCTGTACACTGCACACTGTACACTGCACACTGCACACTGCACACTGCACACTGTACACTGCACACTGCACACTGCACACTGTACACTGCACACTGCACACTGCACACTGCACACTGCACACTGCACACTGCACACTGCACACTGCACACTGCACACTGCACACTGCACACTGCACACTGCACACTGCACACTGCACACTGCACACTGCACACTGCACACTGCACACTGCACACTGCACACTGCACACTGCACACTGCACACTGCACACTGCACACTGCACACTGCACACTGCACACTGCACACTGCACACTGCACACTGCACACTGCACACTGCACACTGCACACTGCACACTGCACACTGCACACTGCACACTGCACACTGCACACTGCACACTGCACACTGCACACTGCACACTGCACACTGCACACTGCACACTGTACACTGCACACTGCACACTGCACACTGCACACTGCACACTGCACACTGCACACTGCACACTGCACACTGCACACTGCACACTGCACACTGCACACTGCACACTGCACACTGCACTCAATCACACCAACTACACTGAGACACTGACACACACTGCACACTGTACACTGCACACTGCACACTGCACACTGTACACTGCACACTGCACACTGCACACTGCACACTGCACACTGCACACTGTACACTGTACACTGCACACTGCACACTGCACACTGTACACTGCACACTGCACACACCTAACACTGCACACTGACACTGCACACTGTCACTGCACACTGTACATGACACTGCACACTGTACACTGACACTGTACACTGCACACTGCACACTGCACACTGACACACTGTACACTGCACACTGCACACTGTACACTGTACATTGCACACTGTACACTGCACACTGTACACTGCCACTGTGTTGGGAGTTGAGGGGGCGGTGGGCTGGGTTAGGTGGGCACCGTTTCCGACACGATCCGGGGAAACTGAGCAGCGAAAGCCGAGTCGATGCACGATAGTAGCGTTATTAACATCGGCAAGCCCAATTCCGCCCGTAATAATTCATGACGCTCTATAGAAGACGGCAATGCATGCAAAGCTGGTGCACAGGCCGTTGCTGCATGTCGGGCGGCCTCTCTGTCAACTTTAGAAAGCAAGGTAGTATTCGCCCACCGTGTTGTGCTGCAAGGCAGGCGACGTCCTCAGAGGGGCTTCAATCGTGTCACGTCTTCGTGAGCCGGCTCCCACGGACGACAGTGAAGCGCCGTCCGGTCAGGCCCGGTCAGGCCCGGTCAGGCCCGGTCAGGCCAAGTGCTGAGTGTTCAAACGCTAAATAGCGGCCCACGCTTTGATGGTTTTGGCGCGAGACGCGGCGACAGTCTTGACACTGGAGCGGGAAAGAAAGACCAGCAGCTCGGGACGTTTTCCGGCAAGACACGCGGCACCATCGGACCGCCGGACCGGACCATCAGACCAGTGGACCGGACCATCGGGCCGCCGGGCCGAACCATCTGACCACCGGACCGGACCATCGGGCCACCGGACCGGACCATCGGACCGCCGGACCATCGGACCGCCGGACCATAGGCCCGCCGGACCGCGCCAGAACCGACGGACCGGCTGCGTGGCGTGGCCTTGCCAGCCGAGTGGTGAGATATCGAGCCGACCCGAGAACACCCGGAGAGGCTGAGTCAACATCCCGCCTATTCAATTTCTTTCCATTTGCGCCGGCGTGTTTTGACGTCGTGTTTTGGCGCGCCACTGTCCAAACAGCGTCTGTGGTGCCGCTGAGAACAGCTCCACTCGCTCGGCCGACCGTCGCCCCACGTCTCGCCCCGTCCCCCCGTCCCCCGTCCCCCGTCCAGCCGACTCGCGGTGCCGCAGCTGTAGGTCTAAAATCTCATCAGACGGCCGCGGCGACGTCGTGACGCGCCGCCGGCGAGATTGGCGCCGCAAGTGTACGGGGAGCCGCTGCGGGCAGATTTGATGGTGCGTGGGGTGCGCGAGCGGCGCTGACTGGACACTGGACGCGGAGGTGATGCCGTGCTGACTTTTGAATCGATGCCGGGCACGCTCAGCCCAGCCCACTCTACCGCCACTGGGCTGGCCTACGAGTGCTGCGAGAACAGCCCGCAGTTCACAACTCTAGCTCCAAACAACATGCAGCGACTGCGTGTGCGCCGTTCTCCAGTGGAACGCGTCCGCCAGCGGCGGTCAGCTTCCGGCTGACCGTCAGCCGACCGGCTGACTGACGGCGGGGCGGCCGGCGGTCGGCAGGTCGGCGGGGGGACGGCGACGCGGCGCTCGTGGCGCGCCGATCCGTATCAGAACGCGGCCGGGCGGCGCCTTTGAAGTCGGCGCCCACATTCATCGGGCGTATAAATCGCAGCTGCGTCGTCCACATGCTGAAAGGTTTCGCCGCCGGCCGCGACTCGGCTGCCGGCAGCTCGGAATGGAGCACGCCGCGACGTGCTATGCGCTTCCTGCCCGGACCACGTGGTCTCCGACCTGACCTCGCCCAAACCGCTCGGATCCATCCGGACCTCATACAGACCACACGAACTCAATCCGTACCGTAGCCTGGATCCCATCGGAATCACGGTATGGTCAAGATATGGACCACGGCCTCATATTCGTCCAGATCACTTCGCCCCTGGATTACATCATAGCACTCGCTCAGATCGCCACGTGATGCTCGTGGCGACACCACATGGCACCCATGGCGACATCACATGGTGCGCATGATAACATCACATAGTGCTCATAACGACACTACATGTCATCCATGACGACGCCGCATAGTGCTCATGGCGACACCACATGGTGCCCGTGGCGACACCGCATGGTGCTCAAGGCGACACCACATGGTGCCCGTGGCGACACCACATGGTGCTCATGGCGACACCACATGGTGCTGAAGGCGACACCACATGGTGCCGATGGCGACACCACATGGTGCTGAAGGCGACACCACATGGTGCCGATGGCGACACCACATGGTGCTGAAGGCGACACCACGACGCGGTCTCCCCCGGCCGGCCGGGCGCCGCGCGACCGCCAGTCACCGGCAGTGACTCTGGGAAGGCGTCGCGTCGAGTCATGCCACTGTGGCCCGGCCATCTGTCACCAACGGGTCCTGTCGTCACGTCACCAGCGGCTGCACCGCCACGTCATCAGCTGCTGCATGGCCTCGTCATTACCGGCTGCACCGTCACATCAATATCGGCCACACTGTCACGTCAATATCGGCCACACTGCCACGTCAATATCGGCTGCACCGTCACGTCAATATCGGTCACACGGCCACGTCATTACTGGCCACACTGTCACGTCAATATCGGCCACACTGTCACGTCAATATCGGCCACACTGTCACGTCAATATCGGCCACACTGGTCGTATTGCACGTCAATATCGGCCACACTGTCACGTCAATATCGGCCACACTGTCACGTCAATATCGGCAGCACCGTCACGTCAATATCGGCCACACTGTCACGTCAATATCGGCCACACTGTCACGTCCATATCGGTCTCACAGCCACGTCAATATCGGCCACATTGTCACGTCAATATCGGCCACACTGTCACGTCAATATCGGCCACACTGTCACGTCAATATCGGCCTCACTGTCACGTCAATATCGGCCACACTGTCACGTCAATATCGGCCACACTGTCGCGTCAATATCGGCCTCACTGTCACGTCAATATCGGCCACACTGTCGCGTCAATATCGGCCACACTGTCGCGTCAATATCGGCCACACTGTCACGTCAATATCGGCCACACTGTCACGTCAATATCGGCCACACTGTCACGTCAATATCGGCCACACTGTCACGTCAATATCGGCCGCACCGTCACGTCAATATCGGCCACACTGTCACGTCAATATCGGCCACACTGTCACGTCAATATCGGCCACACTGTCACGTCCATATCGGTCTCACGCCCACGTCATTACCGGGCACACGGTCACGTCATTACCGGCCACATGAGCAAGTCATTACCGGCCACACAGCCACACCATTACCGGCCGCGTGTTGCCGGTCACGTGTGGAGCCAGCTGATTGCCCCCCTGTCACCAACACCCCTCGCCCGGCGCCCCCCAACTTCCTCCGCACCGTCCTGCCCGTGTCACCGACACCGACCGGGTCGTCACGTCGCACGCCTATTCGCCGCGGCCGCCCGCACCGGCGCCGCTCCGTCGTCGTCGACGGGCCGGGGGGCGGGGGGGGGGCGTCGCTGGTGGTCGGCGCCCGTCGAGGTCGTCGCTGATCGTCTCGTCCCGCCGGGGCCCGGGTGCGTCTCAGCCCGCCGGGGCCGCCCGCCGCGAGTGGTCGGGGTCCGGTGGTGGTCCACGCCTGTCACGGTCGTGTTGTAATTAGCCAGTCCGGGTGCGTGGAGGCTGGCGGAGGGGGGGGGGCTGCTCCCCGGCCGACGACGCCGCGTGGCATGCGATCGTCGACCGACGGAACCGTGGCAGACGGTGAGGTCGCCCTGGGTGGTCAGACCCGCTGAGGTCGCCCTGGGTGGTCAGACCCGCTGAGGTCGCCCTGGGTGGTCAGACCCGCTGAGGTCGCCCTGGGTGGTCAGACCCGCTGAGGTCGCCCTGGGTGGTCAGACACGATGAGGTCCGTGGGTGGTCAGACTGAGGTCGCCCTGGGTGGTCAGACCCGCTGAGGTCGCCCTGGGTGGTCAGACCCGCTGAGGTCGCCCTGGGTGGTCAGACCCGTTGAGGTCGCCCTGGGTGGTCAGACCCGCTGAGGTCGCCCTGGGTGGTCAGACCCGCTGAGGTCGCCCTGGGTGGTCAGACCCGCTGAGGTCGCTGAAGATAGTCATGGCCCACTGAGGCCGTCCAAGGTGGTGAGGTCCACTGAGGCCGTCCAAGGTGGTTAGAGCTCACTGAGGTCTCCCTAGGTGGCTATGGCCCACCGGGTCTGCTCGAGGTGATCAGTACTTTCCGGGGCTGCCCTTGCAGGTCGTTCGCCACCACCCCGAACGAAACAGCAAGCGAACGAACGATCGAAAGGATGAAAGAGTCGCATTCACAACCAGTCAGACACAGACAGACCCTGTGTGCTCCACCACCAATCAGACACAGACAGACCCTGTGTGCTCCACCACCAATCAGACACAGACAGACCCTGTGTGCTCCACCACCAATCAGACACAGACAGACCCTGTGTGCTCCACCACTAATCAGACACAGACAGACCCTGTGTGCTCCACCACCAATCAGACACAGACAGACCCTGTGTGCCCCACCACCAACCATACACAGGTAAGCGGACTGCAGGCTCGGGGTACTCCACCACCAGCCAGACACAAGCAGGCTCGGGGAACACCACCACTAGTCAGACACAGGCAGGCCCGGGGAACTCCGCCATCAGTCAGACACAGGCAGGCCCGGGGTACTCCACCACCAGTCAGACACAGACAGACCATGTGTGCTCCACCACCAACCAGACACAGAAAGGCGGACTGCAGGCTCGGGGTACTCCACCACCAGTCAGACACAGGTAGGCCCGGGGAACTCCACCACCAGTCAGACACAGACAGGCCCGGGGAACTCCACCACCAGTCAGACACAGACAGGCCCGGGGAACTCCACCACCAGTCAGACGCAGACAGGCCCGGGGAACTCCACCACCAATCAGACGCAGACAGTACGGGGATTGGGAAGCCGACGTCTGTGCCGATCCGGCCGCGCCCGTATTGGCTGTCATGTGCCGTGAATGGTACACAGACAGTACGTGGGTCGGGAAGCCGACGTCTGTGCCGATCCGGCCGCGCCCGTATTGGTTGTCATGTGCCGTGAGTGGGCTCTGATCGGCGCCGATCACCGGACGCCAATTCCCACGGAAACGATTATCGCTCCAACAGAGAACCATCGCCGACGCTTGATCGCCGTGATGAGCTTTTTTGTTTGCTTATTGGGTGGTTCTTGACGCACTTTGTGCACATTCACGGCTAATGGCGCCGCCCACACTGTTTCGCCGGTGGGCCGCGGGATATGATGAGCTTTTGACTCGGTCGCATTTTGGCCGCTACCCAACTGTAGCGGTCAAATCCGTCATCTTGCCGACAGTAGGATAAATGTGAATGCATATGGATGGGCAGGAAGAGCTCTGAATGAGCAAAAGGACAAATGGTGAGGAAATTGAATTACATGAGCACAATATAACGAAGCCCATCCACAATTCTCTGTGGGGTTACACCTGGCTCCACATGGAAAATGCAGTGATGACCATGTTTAACGTTCTCAAATTGTTTAACTTCTCAAATTTTAGCATCACCACTATTGGTGCTGTATGCAAATAATGAACATGAATATCGCCATATCTCCGAATCACTTCGACGTTGATCGAGCTCCTGAACACGCTGTGTGAAATCTGTCCAAATAATGCCGCTCCGGTAGCTCAGTTGGTTAGAGCGCTGGCCTGCACTGTTCTCCCCTGTACTGGCAACACAAGGTTCGAGTCGCTTCGCGCGCTCGCATTTAGCCCCCAGCCGGGAGTGTCAGTTGGCAACTGGCCCGATAAGGCCGGGGACGAGCTACCGGGCGACCGTGTCGGTGCATTGGCGGCACGTTAAACTTTCGGTCTAAATTCTGCCGTTGAACTGGAGTTCATGGATCGGGTGGTGGGGCCAGGGTTCACGCAATAAGCTCTGCTTGGCGATATAACCCTGGTTCCTCAAGCCACCCCAACAACAACTCGGATTAAATTTACTCTTTTTTTTAAATGTCCCATTTGAACACGTCACGAGTCAGACCAGGGTGCATTCGGGTCAACGCGGTTCACCGGGAGGCAGGACACTTTTCAACCGGTGCAGGAGTTGGACGTGGTTAGAATGTGAGCAGCATATGGATGTGCACATCGATAGACCGACCATATCTGGCTGAGAACGTGGGCACTACCTTTAGTTGTGACGGACACGTTATTTTTGTGACGTTATATATGGCAGCTGAATAGCGTCACCGGCAGACCAATACTGCTGCCGACTGGCAGGATGGCGTGGCATTGCACAAACCTTGGTAAGGATTGGGTTTGTTCAGTATTCCCCTTTCTCCCTTCTCTCTCTCTCTCTCTCTTTCTCTCTCTCTCTCTCTCTCTCTCTCTCTCTCTCTCTCTCTCTCTCTCTCTCTCTCTCTCTCTCTCGCTCTCTCTCTCTCTGAGTGAAACGTGGCAATGACGTGCATCTTCGGTGGGCAAATTATCAATCCGAGCATATATTTTTTTCGTCGATTGCGGGTTAATGCAAGACTAAGAGTGCTAAGTTCTACCACCAACTTCTCAACCACTCGGCGCACGCATATATTACATCCCGCGGGCTTCCAGACTTCCGCATGCTCGCTCATCTAGAAATCGACTAGAATCGACTGGAAAGTATGATGCATGTGGCTGCGAGGGCAATTAGCTGGGTGCGGTTTTACCCAAGCAGTCAATCAATCAGAAAGTCGATATAGAATGGATTTTAATATGGAAAAGAAGCAGACGAACTTCCTTCCATTTTGGATTTGGTCCGTGATTGTGGCCTTTACTCTTTGCCAGTAAAATTACTCATGATATTCGTGTTTTAAATCAGCTATGATTCTGTATCGCGCCATTGACATTACTTACTACTGCCTAGGCTCACAGCACTGCTTTGTCATGCCACATTTGTGTATGTGACATGACTACGTGGAATTGCATCGTTTTGCTAAGCAGTACATAGAAAGCAGTCAATTCACCAAGCTTCAGGTTTTCCTTCCACATGCGTAGTGACAATCGTATGCTAGCATTCAGTTGCTTCTTCTTCTTGCAGTTATATTGACCACTTTTCCTCACTCAGTTAGTCAGTCTTTTTCCATTGCGTGTTAATGTGATGCACTTCGGAATTGAAGAATCAATCCCATTCGACAGTGATACTCCTCGCCAGGCTTGCGAGATTAACTCGCCACCCAAGTGAGGTCTTACAGCCGACGTATTCTTTTACGTTCAACGAAGGAGGGCACGTGTGTCGGGATGTTAACAGCGCTTGCATACATATCCAATTGCATGTATGCACAGCATGCACGCGGTAATTTCTCTGCATGCATAATGCCATCACTTTATTGCAGGCTAGTACATGCTATGAACCAAGCTTGATATTGCATTCCACGCATGCACAGTGGGACACAATGCATCAAAGCGAAATTTGCCACTCAACATTCCAGCACCGAATATAGCAGGACTCGGCTAGGAAACGTGTCTGAGATAATAATGCAACGACTCCAGCGATTGCGAACAGCTCCTAATCTACTTTGGCGCGATTCTGCAGCGCGGGGCTTACAGGCAATTATATTCAACAGCTTTCGGCTAATGCTCACTTATTTCTTCTCCTCTCTCCCCCTCTCTGGCACCCAGACACATTATATCCCTCTCTCTCTCACTTTCTTTCTCTAACCCTCTCTCTCTTCCTCTATCTATCTCTCCATCTCTTGCTCTCTCTCTTTCTATCTCTCGCTCGCTCTGTGGCTGCTTCTATTTCTATCCACCCACATTGTTCCTGATTGCCGAACAAGTGCGATTTGCGCGTGAATCAGCCGTCATTTTGCAGCGTGCAAGGACCCGCATTCTTCTTCGCCGCTCAACAACTCTCCTCTTGTGTGCGGAAGCCCGATTTGCATCCGCTGCGGAAGTGCGCGTTCGCCGGCTGGTGCGTCACAGTGAGGAGCAGTGACGTCACCAGCATCTGGCAGCCTGGCGCCGTCCGCGCCGCCGCTGCCATCTCGCCGGTCCGGGCACGTCCAGCGCCGATCGCTGCTGCGATCACGTGACACCACGTGACGCCGCGTGACGCCACGTGACGTCACGCGACGTCACGTGACGCCACGTGACGTCACGTGACGCCACGTGACGTCACGCGATCTCCGTGCGCCTCTTTTGTGACGGCGGCGACCCCCACCCGCACCACGACCGTGTGCTGTGGCCGGCAGGTGTACCTCCGATGGCGATACCGCCGTCCCGTTAACATCCGACATCCGACAGCAGACAGCCGACAGCCGACAGCCGACAGCCGACAGCCGACAGCCGACAGCCGACAGCCGACAGCCGACAGCCGACATCCGACATCCGACAGCCGACAGCCGACGTCCGACAGCCAACAGCCGACATCCGACATCCGACAGCCGACAGCCGACAGCCGACATCCGACAGCCAACATCCGACGGCCGACATCCGACATCCGACATCCGACATCCGACAGCCGACATCCTACAGCCGACATCCGACATCCGACATCCGACATCCGACAGCGTCTGTCACCCGTCCCCACGCGACGACGCCTCGCCGGCGACCGCGCGTCCTCTCAGCGGCGGCGGCCGACGTCTTCACATCCAGCAGTGACGCGGCAGCGGCCGCCGCCCACCATCCGGCTGCTGTGGCACGCGACACATCCGCTACGCGCGGCCAAGTGCACGACCCGCCCACCGGCCAGAGCGACCACAGACCCGGCCAGCACGCCTCTGCCCGGACAGACTGCGGCTATCGACGGTCTGCACACGCGCCGACCATTGTGGCGCGGACAGAGGCCGCCGCGGGCGTCTCCGAATGCGACGCGTTCGCCGTGGCCGCGCCATTATCGCCGCCAGTGAGTGGCAGGGCATGTTCGGCATGTTCGGGTGCCGCGGCATGTTCGTCGTGAATGCTAGTGCCGGACGACTACCAGCACACTAATTTTACACGAAGGCTCTACCGCCTTCAAAAGACGCCTGTTATCGCTCCGCCTTAGTCCGTTACGTGTATTCCGGCTACACTTTGGGGGAGGGGGCGCTGAATTTCGTCACGTGGAGGTGTGCCTCTGCGATATGAATGTTGGCTAAATGTGGCACGAAAAATACCACATGCAAAATTGCGCAAAGCTCCGTGAATGTGCACTTGCTTTGATCATGCTTGCAACATTCACTCGCCTCAAAGGCGGCACAAGTAATCTTTAGACATACTCCCCCCGACATGATGGAAAGTGGCACGAATATATGCATACGAGGTCCATTCCATCTAGCCCGGTGCCTTTCCTCTTCCACCCTATCAAAATGCCCGCTGCCCCTCCATTTTTGGACAACCTCAACGTCAATGCTTATGACAATAGCCCATTGTATATGGCTGTAGTTTATGCATGTGTCATGTCAATGGTTTATGCATGAATCGTGAAGAAGTATGGGTAGGATAGGGACGACATAGATGTCGAATATCGGCTGCGGTACTACCAATACCGACTTGGCCTGCGCGGTGCGTCGATGTGTCGTGATGAGATTGGACACGATATGACCTGGCATGATAAGGTGTGTCATGGTGAGATGCGACGTGGTGAGAGGTGTCGTGGTAAGATGTGCCGTGATGAGATGTACCATGATGAGATGTATCGTGGTGAGATGTGCCGCGTTGGGTCGTACTGTAGTGAGGTGTACCGTGGTAAGATGTGCCGCGGTGGGGTGTGCCGCAGTTTACGATAGCATAGTCTACCGACACGGCGCGCCCCAGCCCCGAGAGCGGACGCTCAGTCCTGATGCGTTCCCGCGATACTGGCGCGCCACAAAAAGGCGGGAGAGCGGCCGATACCTGCCCCCTCGTCCGTCCACACAATACCCTGGCGGCGCGATCAGCCCGTCTGCGGCTGCCGCGCTATCATCCGTCTTTGTTTTTCATCTGCGGCCGTTCCTTCTGGGAGCGGACGACTGACCGCGTCCCCTGCCCCCAAGGCCGCCCCATGACCCCCCTCCCATGACCTCGCTCATGACCTCCCCAAACAGAGAGCGACTGAACGTGATGAT